>NJDD01004695.1:52452-108318 GCA_002245505.1 Calephelis nemesis | reverse complement strand
TAGGTGATTTGTAATTTTTAATTTATTTTTTTTTTTAATTTCATCGATCATCTAGAAAACCGTATTTAGTCAAACTGAGTTCAGTGTGAACAAATTCAAGTATCGGTTGTGATCCTGTTTATAAACGAATGCAAGTACTTTTTTAGAATTGACAAAACTCTTATCTTTATCCCATGAGAATCTGCATAATAAATAAAATAGTTAAATAATAAAATATTAACATTAACCAAAATTTCTTTGATAATAAAATTGATACAATTAACATTCTTGACAACTGAATAAACGCGTTTTTACGTTGATTGCGTTTAAATTTGAAGGTGAAATCCAGCCTTTAGCTCTGAAACTACAAATGAGTTTAGTGTATGTAAAACTAAGAATTAAAGGTAAATGTTAGGAATGCCTTTTCTCAACATTTCATTCAGAGTTACGAGGCCGCAGTCTTAATTGCGTTTACAGAAAACAGCCGTAATTAATTTAAGATGAAATCTTAGCCGTTCCACAGTTTGTTCAGGAGATATTCTGAAGTCGGGACAATTGTTTTTGGACTACAAGTGAATGTACAGATGGGGTTTGTTAATTTAATTCCGTGCATTTCATTAATGGCTGGACGAAAAGTGGAAATAAGACAAAGCGTTTTTTTTTTTACCGAGGAGATGTAAACCGAGGCGAAGATGTTTGTTTGAAAAGAAATGTTTATTTATTTTTGTTTAATTTTAACAATTTGTTGGTATGTTATTTTAAGCGTTTATTACACGGTTATTCAACCAATAAAGAAAGGATTTTGATTATTTATGATATTGGAAGGCAAAGAAGTTGACGGATTTCCTGATGGTAAGAAATTCACTCCGCATAGAGACATCAAAGGTGGTAATGGCGCGTTGCCAATCTGAGGCCGGGATGTTAGGTCTCGAGCAAATGTAAGTTTACCGGCTTCTTTATCCTCTGAACCGGTACACGTCAAAGGCAAGCACTGACTTTTTAGCGGCAGTAATAAGTAAAACGGCGGTACCAATCCAGACGAGTCGCTGCGAAACTCTACCACCTAGTAATCAATATCAATTAAATATAGACCGCCTCGTTGGTCGAGTGGCTAGCGTACACGCCTAACTACACTGATCAACCGCGAGGCTCGGGTTCGATTCCCGACGGGGGCAGGCATTTGTATGATGAACATTTAGATGTCTTCATTTCTGGGTCTGGGTGTTCATTAAATTTATTCTGGTATCTAAGTATTTCTATGTATTAGTATCGTTGACTAACACCCATAACACAAGGATATAATTTGCTTACTTTGGGGTTAGATTCAATTTCGTGTACATTGTTGTCCATTTATGATATAAATATCAGGTTTAAAACAGCAGTCAATTATGATATGTTTTAAGTCTACCACAAATTTAAACATAGTATTTTTAGGCTATCTCAGTATGAGATTAACGGTTTTGCCGGGTTTCATTTATTATGCTTCATCATTCCAAGTTTTTGCTAAGCTTTTCTTCCAGACATAAAACACTCTCGTATCCCAGAGGAACGGTGAGTAAAACTCCTTTCCTTGATAAAAAGCAGCTGTATTACTTTGTAGCCTATAACCTACATTTGGAATAATGTAGTCTACATGAATATTGCAAACTAGCAGCCCGTCCCGGCTTCGTACGTGTGAACTAATTTCTAATTTTTGGAGCAATGACGGTATTTTTTTACATCGATCCAGTAGTTTAGGAGCCTACTAAATATAAAAAAAACACATAAACAATCAAATATTTCCTTTTTAACACTATAATGCAGCGTAATGATATACCGACGGCAGCTCTATCTACCTGGTACAATTGTATTTTTACATCATACAGGATCTTCCGATCCGAAATTTTATTTTAATATTACCCATGTAAAATTTCAACCTAATCTGTTAAGCCGTTTAGAAGTTGTGAAATAGGTAAGTAAGTACGGAAGGATAAATTTCACAACCCGGTGCCTATTACCCGTTGCCCCGTGGGAAAAAAGCATAGTCCTGCTTTAAAAAGTAGCCTATGTTCTTCTGGGATAATATTGGCTTCTAGTGGTAAAAGAGTTTCGAAAACTATCTGCAAACCTTTCCTCTTTATAATTGACGTATCTGCCTATTTATAAAAATAAGACATTTGGTGCCAATGTTTTAAATGTTTTGCTCGTACATTAGCTACATGACGGCGAGTATTTTTTTATTTATTTGTATAGAAGAATTGATTAGGTGTGCTAAATATGTGTCTGTGAAACCATGAAAATATACTTATTGGTTGTTGGAGTGTAAAAACTCATCTAGAATAGTAGTACATTAGTAACCTATATACTTTTACCCCACGACACAAAACGAGGCGTGTTATAAGTATGACATGCGAGTGTACAAGTGCTCGTGTGTATGCCGGTACACGTACGTGTGCGTGTGCAAATGAAGTACGCGTGTGTATGTGAGCACGCGCGCGAGCTTGCGCGTGTGTGTGTTTGTGTGTGTGTGTGTGTGTGTGTGTGTGTGTGTGTGAGAGTGTGTATTTATATGTGCATGCTTGTGACGCTATGGAGATCTGTCCAGGTGTTCGAGGTCATTAGGTCATTTGCAGCTTTTCGTAAGTATCGGAATGGATATTAGACGGACTATGAGTATTTAATTTACTTTTAAGCATATTTGAGACCTAACAGACCTTACACTAATGAGTGCTGGAACAATGGAACTGGATAATGATGGAGCTCGAAGATAGATGGAGGAACCCTGGAATGCAGCTTTTGGTGAACCAATCGAGTTTGGACTCATTCGATTTAACTATTTCTATAATTCAAATTTTGATTTTGATTCTCTGAGATGACGATGACTTGATAACAAGGACGTGATGAATTTATTGTGAGATTGCTGACGAATCATAGTTTCCAAGTTATGTTAATGTCATAGAAAACAGGTTTTGTAGGTTTAACTTTTATGTGTGTGTTTATCTCTGGTATCGTAGCTCCCAAACAATTGTTATGCATTGTTTAAATCTCTGATGGAAAATGTGGGGTTTTATTAATCCCTGACGGGAAACGTATGTGTGTATGTCTGTGGTTGTAACTTTTGAACGGTTTGACCGATTTCGATGCGGATATTTTTGTTTGAAAGCTGACGTAATCGAGATGATTTTTGGCTACGTTACATGTAGGTTTTATTGAGGGTTCATCATTTTTTTTATTTTAAGATTATAATTTCTGATGTAGAAAAAAAAATATAAGTTTGATTTGACTCTCTGTGTGTTTGTGAAATCATATCTCCTTTACGAATAGGCATTACGAGTAGATCGTGATGTTTTATTGTTTTTTTTTATTTTATTAGATAGAAGTTGTTTGGGGGCTAATAACAAGATTGAAACAACCATTTTCCATATTAATATACCTATTGCTCATTCTGCAGCTTTTTACCTTTGCAACTAATTATTTTGTTTAAATTTTTTTGGACTTCATTTGGAGATATATTTGAGACTTGTCATCTCTGACTAGGTATTTTAATACTTAACACAGGAATATGCAACTGGCCCTTAGAAGTTTCATGTAGTTACTGAAAAATTAGCTTGTAGTGACATTATTTTGACAAAAACGAATCTCATGGCATTTAAAAATTAGTTAATCTGTAAGTATAAAGATATTTAGAATAAACCAACCATTAGAATAGACCATCTGCCTTCCTGCCAGACAGCTCGAATAAGGCGAGCACAGGTTTATCGTCACTAGCACCGTGACATCCTACAAGGTGGTATAGTTTCATATTTCAAAAGCTCCTTACCCAATAATATGTAATGTGTTGACATGTGCATTTCGATCGAGTATTACTCCATTTTCAGGTATTTCCCGCGGGACCAGCTTGCGAACTGCTTCCCTGTGATTGTTTGAGAGATTGTTTTACGCTTCGTTGGATGAAATGCATTTACCCGATGTCAAAACACAATTTAGTTAAATGCACTGGTTTGCTTTATATAGTCTTTTTTTGTAACATATTAAATTATTAGGTATTTAAAATTAATATTTTCCAAAAAAACACATATGCCTTTTTGTTTCAATCTCATGGCATTTTTTTTATAAATTTAATGCATCACAGTTTCCAGTTCCTATTTTTTACCAACGATTATCCTTCTATGTCTATGCATTTTTTGTAAAAAAAAGTTTCAAAATGTATGTATTCATACACTTACTAGAAAAAGGTTCAGGATGTATGTGTTAATATTTTTTTACCAAACTACTACTTTAGTGAACTAAAATATTAATAGGGATTCCCGACGGGAGTAAAAACTGGTTGTAAACATCATACGTCTGGACCTCAGATTTAATCAAAATTTAATAATAGTCGGGAGGTATAAATAAAGTTTTACTCAAGGTTGTCTTTGTTGGAGGGAGTGCTACAATCATCTAGATTTTTCTGTAGCCTTTAAATTTTCTCTAAAATTGTTAAAATTGCACAGGCGTAGTATTATGAAATTTGGAATAGATGAAATATATAAGCATCTTCACGCCCATATCCTTGTAGAGGTAGGCAGAGACACAACCAGGGCTCCCACTACTAGATGAAGCCCCACAATGTGATAGGTGGCAAGCCTATTGCCAATCTGGCACATATCCAATCCCAAGCAACATTTGTTTTTTGTAAAAATTGAAAAAATCAAATTTTTTTTATTGCCCGACACGGAAATCTAACCCGGCAACTCATGCAGTCAAGTCCAACACCTGAACCGCTAGGCTACAGAAGCGATAAAATATATACGTATTGAAAGCAGAAAACTCAAGAGTTCATTAAATTGATAAAAATATTACAAATACCACGAAATTTAACAACACAACCCAAATTTAATAGTCGTGTTGTGAAATTAAGAACAATGTGGACTCTCAACTTAGATAAAAGAAACGTTTGAGTACCTAAAAATCGTAGTCATCACATATTGCCACATCAGTACATAGTATAAAAACAGCCGCCTTCCGATGTCTGTCTTTATTCAAGCTTGGAAAATTATTATTTTTTTGCAATTAATTAATTTGTTCAGGAATTACCGAATAAAATTAACACACATACATACACCTTGTGAAAGAATTTTGGTACTGAGGGTCAGGAAGGAGCATTTGTTTTTTACTGTCAACTTAGAATTTAAACGATTGTCTGTGAACATGTGTATCAAATTATTGCCTCTATGATTTAGCGGTCCAATAAAGTCAACCTGGTCCAACTTGACATCATGAGGTGTAGAGTTCGATCCCTGAGTGGTTCAAGAAAAATGAAATGAGTTTTTTCAATTTTCTCATAAACACAAGGTTGCCCAGAATCGGATTTGTGTCCAGTATGCAATAGGCTTGTCACACATAAGCTTTTGGGATTTCGTGTCTTTGGCTAGCCATGGTTTTACTTCTGCCTCCCTGTTCGAGAAAATGGCGTGAAGACACTTTTTATTTTTATTTAGTTTATTTAATATTACGTTTACAGAGTTGTTATTGCCAATGGAAAAGGTCAACAAAATTTGGAATCGTCAATCCATATTATCCGATTCTCATTCATCATGATGTCTATCAAAATGATCTGGAGCAAACAAAGCTATATCAAAGCGATAAACAGTAGGTAGTAATATGTAAAATGGTGGTAATATATCTCTTTGTCAATGAAAATATTTTAACAACTAACATTATTCATTTAAATTGTTTGTAACTTTCTTAGACGCACATTAACCCAAATGGCAAGAATGTACACGTAGAGATAATTTTATCACATTTTTATATATATCAATAATTCATATTTTTAAATGAAGAAACACTTGTACTGTTTTACGTATCACTTATATTTCATTATTTTACAAATTAATAATTTTTTTGATACGTAAAGCAGTACAAGTGTTTCTTCATTTCAAAATATGAATATTTGGAAGTTTTACCAAGCGCCGACGATGGAAAATATCAAATATCAATAATTGATATTAAATCCCGAATATGATTCCCTGTATCGGTCCGATTCTCTTAAGTAGAAAAGAAAGGCAGTGGACCTTTCTGCAAAGCAACTGGTAAAAGGCGATCATAGGTTAATTATGACTTAGAATACGGATAAACCGCCTTGTCTATGCCTGGATCGTGTCCTGAAAAACTTGTCTGGTTTCCTTCACATTCATTACCCTTTTCATACAAACACGCCGGTTTCGGACTTTTGACACCATCATCGGATAATATCCGAGTGATCTGATAGTGAAATGTCAACCTTGGTCTCCCCGGGTACCTACATCCATCCACATTTGCTTTGTCAATATTTCATCTGTCATTCTTTTCATGTGACCGAACCAGCGGAGCATGCTCTTTCGCATTTTAACATTAACATTTTCTTTCAATCCCACTCTTTCACGGATTTCAATATTACGAATACGGTCAGCGAGCGTTATACCACAGCAAACTAAAAGATCTTTGTGGTCTACAAGGCCACGGTTACCATCAGGGTTGTCGTGGTTCAAATGTTATAACAATAAAGAAACTTGCGATTATGATTGGAATAAAATATACTTAAATATCTCTTAAGTAAAGTCATTTAAAACTATCATATCGGTATAAAGTTAACTAGAAAACTTGTAATTAAAGCCCTATACTGTCTGTGACCGTGGTTGTCTCTTACTTACCTACCACATTTTATTCTAATCCATCTCTCTTTTCTATACTTGCTACAAAGTTTGACGTTTCTATATCGCCACTGGTTATATAATGGTGGTCAATTATAATAGTCTGGATATTAAGAACGACCTTGAACATAATTACTGCGATATTAAACGCCAGGCTTCTCATTTCGATATTTTTTTTACTTTTTATAATGTAGTTACAACTTTTTATTAAACGCAAAAAGGAATTATTAAGTTTTACTCTGACACATACAAAACCACAAGGAATATCTAATACAAATTAATCCCCATTTTATCTTCCCATTTTATCTAGTCATCGCGACATACCCGAACGGAGAGGCTGATTTTGCTAATTCTTTTATTTTGTTGTGCAGGTTATTGTCAGGAGAAAAAAAGAGAGAAACCAGGCAAAATGCAGGGTAAGTAGAAAAAAATACTTTATTTTTGCCATCTTGTATAAATGAACAAGTAAAACAGTTGGGATACAGCAAGTAAATCATATGTGAGTTTGAATATCTTTGTATTAAATCACGGCAAGGAACTAGTTTGGCATTCAGCAAATTTCTACTTGAAAAACTTCTTATCAGAATGTCTATTATAAAGCAAGAAAGTTGAAACATATTCCACACTAACAGTATCTGTCATACCTTGAATAGGTAAAGTGTAGTACCATTTGTTTTCGGTTTAGAATTATATTCGATTATATTCTATATCACCAAAAGTTCGCAGAGTGCCTGTTAATACTTTAAATATTTTTTATTGTGATTTTAGGTCTTAATTTTTACGTATACTCTAGATAAATTTTCCGCGGTTATTTAATGTTTATTTATTCATATTTCAATTCAAATTATCTTATTTAACTTAAAGTTATTTTATTGGGATTTAAAAAGGAATCGTGTTTAAAAAATGAATAAACTAATTAAATAAAAAAATCACAACCACTAGTAGTGGCTCCCGTATAACTTTCAATGTACCCATGAAAGGCTGCTCATGGCTTAACTTCGTATCTGTACTCGGCTGCTACGTGTACTGAATGCTGTTTACTTTTTGCCCCTGTAACTAAATCTCCTGGAAATTGTTCAATTGAAAAATTTTTGCTCAATCTAGTTTTACCGGTTAAATTTTATTTGGATTCATTAAATAACTAACAATGCCCGAAGGTTAGCCTATGTAAGCTACCATTTCTCTATAAACATAGCTTTCTAGCTTTAGGTCAGCATTTTTTTATCTTCATAAATTTAAGTGACATATATTTTTTAACATCAAGCTTTTACTTTTTACCTGATTTAAAAAAGGAGAAGGTTTTCAGTTTGCTATTTGTATATATTTGTTACGCAATTACTCGTTTATTAATTAACGAATTTTGATGATTGTTTGGAAGTCATGACTCCAAGATGGTTTCATTTAAAATTAATCATGATCCGAACAATATAATAGAATAGAACATTTGTGTATTAAATACATGAAAAATAAACAAACTTAAACTAACACATAAAAACCAAGTGATACACAAAGGCGGCCTTATCGCCAAAACAGCAATCTGTTCTATTCAAGCTTATGATGGGAAGCAGGAAATCCGTCTGCTTGTTTGCCTTCCAATGTCATAAAAAAAAATCAAAACAATCAATTTTGTCGGCAAAGTATATGAAAATTTATGCATTGTTGAATATAATTAAAAAAAACTACTTGGATGCCGATAACGTGATAGCATGATTACCTACCGTTCAGAAAAATAATTGTTATGTTTTTGCGGTTTCGTGGCAATTAAATGATTGCAATAATAGAAATAAGAGTCAAATGAATAAGCGATTTCATCTTACGATAAGTGGTCTTCGCCATGTACGAATACCTTTGTATTTAGAGGTACAGTTATGTACCTAATCGATGTTTAAGGAATGAATAAGTATTCCATTTGTTAATCCTAAGTCAAAATGTTTTTGAAAAACCAATCACTTACAACTGTTATTACAAAGCCATTGTAGAAAATAATTACCCGTGTGGACGATGTGCAAAAAATGTGGTCTTCTGGCAAGATCTTTTTGAAGTTTGGCTGCTTTCTTTTCTATAATATAAAATATTTTTAGATGTGCGAAAAATGTGGTCTTCTGGCATGATGTCTTGCTTTGAAGTTTGTCTGCTTCTTTCTTTTCTATATTAAAAAGTGTTTTTACTTTTTTATTGAAAAAGATTTAATGGTTTTATTTATTTGTATGTTCTGCCATTATGACCGCTTCGTTGGTTCAGAGGCTATATATAGTACTCGTCTTATTCCACCGACTAACAGTTCCCAACAAGGGTAGGCATTTATGTAATAAAAAATTAAGACGTCTGCGTTTCCGGGTCTAGGTGCTCATTAAATTTATTCTGATATCTATTTAAGTACTTCTATATACAAGTATCCCCTTAACACAGGAATATAATTTAGTTACTTTACTTTAGGACCTTTTCTAGTTATATTTGGAAACTGAATGTAGAGTCGATGTCATAATATGACTCATAGTCTGTATTAGCTATGGTTATATTCGTGTTCACAGCAAAATTTTTTTTATTAGATGGGAAGGAACACAAGGAGACTATATTTTTCTACTCAATAAAATACCTATATATTACGTTTAGACAACGACATTGGTTGTTGTCTAAGGTTCAGAAACTTAAGGGTCAACAACCCTAAGGTTGAGAAGCTAAGCCTTTTGCATTAGTGAATTGACTGGCTAACTTCACATCTAAATTTGATATTTTCCATCGTCGGCCCTTGGTAAAACTTCCAAATATTAATAAACTTTAACTAAAGAAACACTTGTACTGTTTTACGTGTCACTTATAATTTGTTATTTTGTAAATAGCCTACAGGTTTAAACTTATACCATTAAGCTCTGCTGATGATGTATAAGCGAAACCGATAGGCTATTTACAAGTAATAATATTTTTTTTATTGATACGTATAACAGTACAAATGTTTCTTTATTTAAAAATATGAATACCTTCAAAACTGATACGACAGCGGCAGACACTGACGATTCGTAGCAGGGATGGAATTAATATTTCCAGAAGAGGGCTAACAAAGAAATATGTCGACAAATTCAACTTGCAGGTGCAAATATTTCTGCGCTGAAATAAATGAACTGGCACGTTCCTCAATTTTTTTTTAAAAAAAGACGAAGATTTTGTTTAATCTGATTTGATATTCTGTTATACCACTATTATTTATTAATTTCAAATTTCCCAAGTTTTTATTCTACCTGCAGGTGTGCACGCTGCGAATATACACTTACAAATATAGTGATGATGATCTTTTCATTTTAAAAATACGAGTAAGTTTCCAGGTAAAAAAACTGAATTCGAACTTAACTGAAAGGGTTTATGAGAATAACTCATATTTTTTACGTTAACATATGTTCAATAAAAACTAATGTAATTAATTATTTCCTGGGACGAGAACATGAAAACGTGTTTTTTCTGAAAGTTTATGATTTTTTTGCGTAAAATTTATTTAATCGCGTTTTGGCTTCCAAGCTTACGTAAAAAATGTAAACTAGTGGCACGCATTAAAAGTTTTTGTAAATAATCATTTTTATCAATTGCAGAGAAGTCGCCTCTGTGGTCTAGCGGTCCGGGTGTTGGACTTGACTGCATGAGGTCTCGGGTTCGAATCCCGGGTCGGCCAACAAAAAGAAAATACGATTTTTCCAATTTCCTAATTAAAAAAAACTAAATAGAAAAATATCAAAGAACATATCGCCTCTATGGTCTAGCAGTCCGGGTGTTGGACTTGACTGCATGAGGTCCTGGGTTCGAACCCCGGGTCGGCCAACAAAAAGAAAATTGGATTTTTCCAATTTTCTAATAAAAAAAAATGTTGGTTGGGATTGGAAATGTGCCCGGTTGGCGATAGGCTTGCCACCTATCACATTATGGGACTTAGTGTCTTCGGCTAGTCGTGAGTGCCCTGGTTGTGCTTCTGCCTACCTCTTCGGGGATATGGTGGTGAAGATACTTATACTTTTTTTTGTTTTTAGTTGTAGAGAAGACCGTTTGGCATATTTGGTACGTGTAAGGATTTAATTTAGATAATGTAAGCCATTGCTTGTTATTTTCTAAGTTTGTACATTAACACATACACGAACATAAAGAACAGATGACCAAATACACTGAAAATCTTATAACTAAACCATATTTAAGGACTGAGGAATCTCCATAAAAATCCCTGCCTCCACGAAAACTTTTTCCTTATAAATCTAGCCTCTAATCCAAGAATCCAACAAGAGCCTCTTGAGGTCGAGACTTTTCGCTTAAGGCTGTTCACTGGAACAATTATCGGGACAATGGTTTGTGTTTCAACATCCCAATTATCGGTTACCTCTTGAGCCAAGTCTCTTCAAAAACACAAAACATGTTCTTTGATAAGTAAGTATCTTCACGCCCATATTCCCGAAGAGGTAGGCAGAAGCACAACCAGGGCACTCACGACCAGCCGAAGACACTAAGTCCAACAATGTGATAGGTGGCAAGCCTATCGCCAACCGGGCACATTTCCAATCCCGACCAACATATTTTTATTAGAAAATTGGAAAAATCTAATTTTCTTTTTGGTGGCCAATCCGGGATTCGAACCCAGGACCTCATGCAGTCAAGTCCAACACCCGGACCGCTAGACCACAGAGGCGATATGTTCTTTGATATTTTTCTATTTAGCTTTTGTGAGGTCATATTCAGACGGAACGGCTATTACTATAGTTATTAACTTTTACAATAACAGAAAAACTTAAGATTGCATGATGCATATTTAAATAATTAATATTTCGGAGATTGAGGTAGCCGGTAAACTTACTTTTGCTCGAGGGCTAACATTCCGGCCTCAGGTTGGCAACGCACCGTTACCACCTTTGGTGTCTTTGGACAGCATGAATTTCTTACCATTAGGAAATCCGCCTGTTTGTTTGCCTTATAATGTCATAAAATTTATATATAAAAATCAAAAATTTTGTTAAATGTACGAGTATATTACATAAATTTTGAAATTTCTAATAAAAAAAAGGCCCGGTTTACGACAGGCTTGCCACCTATCACATTGTGGGACCTAATATCTTCGACTAGTCGTGGGTGCCCTGATTGTACTTCTGCCTGCCGTTTCGGGGTAATGGGCATTGTTATAATAAAAAGAAATTGTAATACATAAATACGATAAAATTAATAAAAAATAAGTACTTTTTTTCTTAGAAACATGCACGTCTACGTAGACTATAGAGGGTTACGACTTTCGTAGCGGTCTAAAGCTGCCATGTCTATAATATTATGTTGGTTTAAGTGTAGTAGTCTACGGATACCGTAGCATTAAAAAATAAATATATTTGTAAAAATTGCACAAACCGATCTAAAAAAAGAGTATCTTCACGCCCATATTCCCGAAGAGGTAGGCAGAGGCATAACCAGGGCACCCACGACTAGCCGAAGATACTAAGTCCCACAATGTGATAGGTGGCAAGCCTATCGCCAACCGGGCACATTTCCAATCCCGACCAACATTTTTTTTTATTAGAAAATTGGAAAAATCCAATTTTCTTTTTGTTGGTCGACCCGGGATTCGAACCCGGGACTTATGCAGTCAAGTCCAACACCCGGACCGCTAGACCACAGAGGTGACTTACCAATCTAACCTCAAAATAAGAACACGATATTGTATATTAATAATAATTTAATAGACACCTAGATCCGCAAATGGAGACATTTAGATGTATATCAGACTAATATCTCTCAGGCATTGCTCTCGAGCCTTATGATGGCAATACGTTAATTGTTTTTAGTTACAATAGTTAAGTTTTAAGTTAGTTAAAAACCAAAATGTTGAACTAATTATAGTGTAACATAACCACATGCCACCGCCTTACCTATTCCTGTCACCATAACGTCCAATGCTTGCCGTTGACGTGTTCCGGTTCGGGAGGGTATGGTAGCCGGTAAACTTATTTTTGCTCGAGGACTAAAATCCCGGCGTCAGGTTGGCAACTCACCATTACCACCTGTGGTTTCTCTAAGTGGCGTGAATTTCTTACCATCAGGAAATACGTCTGTTTATTTGCCTTCCATTATTATACATATACGAATGAACTAAATGAACGTCAAACAATTTAAACTTTTAGATTAAACTGAATAAAATAGTTATAACATTACACTTTTTTTTATGATTTTGGAAGGCAAACAAGCAGACGGATTTCCTGATGTTAAGAAATTCAGACCGCCTAGAGACACCAAAGGTGGTAATGGTGCGTTGCCAACATGACGCCGGGATGTTAGGCCTCGAGCAAAAGTAAGTTTACCGGCTACCTTACCCTCCGAACGGGAACACGTCATGACGTTATGGCGGCAGGATTAGGTAAGGCGGTGTTACCAATCCGGGCGAGTCGCTGCGAAACTCTACCACTAGTCAGAAGTCACGGTGTAAGTGACGGTGAGCCCATGCTCACCTTTTACGAGCTGCCTGGCAAGGAAAGAAGATGATCTATTTTACAAAGAAGCCCGGACCAACACTGTACTTGTAGTTAATAATAATTATTACATGAACCTAGACATCTGTATATTACAGATAATGTAGAAAAATGTACCTACTGTATAAAACTATCTATTTCTATTTATTAACCGGGTTAGTTATAACAATTTTGTTTGCTTCGATTTCGTCAAGTAGTTTAGTTTTTATTTACCCTTAATATGGATCTAATATAAAGATTCCTAATAATAGTTTACTATACACGTGATTTTAGGCTAGCCACACGTATTTGAAAAAGCTCCTTACGAGAAAAAAAAGGGATTTCATAATCATGTACATTTGTTTTTGGAATTCAAAGCTTATTTAGAAAAAAAATGTCTGCATTACTGTGATGGGACACAGTATTGCAGACATTTTTTTATAAATGGGAAATAGTAATAATTAGGTAGTTAAATAATCGCCTCTTATCGCCTCTGTGGTCTAGCGGTTCAGTTGTTGGACTTGACTGCTTGAGATCTCGGGTTCGAATCCAAATTCCTTTTCATCATCATCATCCAATTTTCTAATTAAAAAAAATGTTGGCCGGGATTGGAAACGTGCCCGGTTGGCGATAGGCTTGCCACCTATCACATTGTGGGACTTAGTGTCTTTGGCTAGTTGTGGGTGCCCTGGTTGTACTTCTGCCTGCCGCTTCGGGGATAAGGGCGTGAAGATTCTTTTTTTTAAATAATAATTTAAATTTTTATAGTATCTATAAATTTTAATTTATACTAATAAATTTTAATTTATACTAATGTAAATTAAAAATAAAATTTGTATTGAATAATGTATTTCAACATTGAAATTTAATAAATTTGCTAAAATTGTGGCTAACTTTTGACATTAATTTAAAGTTCAACCAGATATGACCAAAACATGACTAAATTTGCAACACTGTTACCATATTTGGTGCGACTCATAAAAGTCTATGTTAGAATTGCGTCTAAAATTATTTTTTCGGTGTAGTAATTTGAACGCACTGACCCGCTTGCGTAATCTCGAAACGGAAAAAATCCGTTCGGAATAATTGTAATCGTGTGTATCTGATCTACTGATTTGTATAGTCTCGTTGTGTTCAAAATTTTGAAACAGGATTCCATAAAGAAATTCCGAATATATGTGACGGTCCTTATTCCTCCTTTATGAAAAAGGCACACAAAATAAATAACAGTCAGGCACATATTAAAACTGTCCACTCAAAGTGCAACCGTTTTAAAGCGTAATATTCGCATAACATACGTTGTGGCTGCAGGAACTAATTCAGCAATTCACGTCCCACATAATCAACGAGAGTTATACAAATGCGATTACACACGGAATATAAAGTAAGCTGGCCGGTAAAAACAGTAGTCGGAGAGCTCGAGCTAATGACTATTTATGTTTTTGTCAATGGTCTCCTAGTGGGGTTGTGGTGTTACTGAAACTAGATTTGCAACTTCTTCGGTAACTTTAAATATTGTAGGTTTTGTTGGGTGTTTTTTTGAATATTTACAGTTTTGGCATTATGTTAAACTTTAATGTAAAGCGTTCTCAAGAATATTTGTGTTTAAGCACTTTTTTGTTATTTCAGTTCAACTATGTTTACTAATATCGCCTCTATAGTCTAGCGGTCCGGGTGTTGGACTTGACTGCATGAGGTCTCGGGTTCGAATCCCAGGTCGGCCAACAAAAAGATAATTGGATTTTTCCAATTTCCTAATAAAAAAAATGTTGGTCGGGATTGGAAATGTGCCCGGTTGGCTTGCCCCCTATCACATTATGGGACTTAGTGTCTTTGGCTAGTTGTGGGTGCCCTGGTTGTGCCTCTGCCTACCTCTTCAGGGATACGGGCGTGAAGATACTTTTTTTTATGTTTACTAACGTTTAACAACAGAGACTTGTTTTGTATAGTAGATACCTCACATTAAATAACTTGGTTTACATTTATAACAGCAGATACGGCTACATGTTGCTGTGGCTACGGTTTTTGTTATATAAAAATAATATTGCTATAAATTTAAATGTAAGCAGGATATATATTTTTCTAGCTGAATCAATCTATAATGCAAAATTGACTAAAATCGGCTAAGTAATTTAAGAGTTTATCGCGGATAAATAAATTTATGCTTAATCTATATTTCTTAAGATTTTATAGCGCTACTAACTGACCTAGCAAACTTCGTACAGTTTGTCATTAATGCTTCGACAGTAGCGCAGTCTGTCGGATCCAATATAAAACATTTCTAAATAAACAACTACTTATCATTAAAAAAAATAATTAAAAAAACATTTTCCAGGAGACTAAGTTTTGAATCTAAACCACTCTCGAATTCCTTTGAACACACACAAAAAGGTTCATCAACATCGGTCCAGTCGTCTAGAAGGAGTTCAGTGACGAACACACGAACACAAAAACTGTAGGTATATAAAGATTTGTGAACCTTAAATTAAATGATATTATTCAATATTGCGATTTCTGGTACGCAACGTAGAGTTTGTAGATATTTATTTATAATGTAGCATAATGTTCATAGCATAGTCGAAAGCAAATATGTGTATTTACATTAAAGTCGAGCTTAAAACACTTCTTCCAGCAAATCGAATTTACACCCAGTATATTCTTAAAACATAAAAAATATTTTGGATTTGGTTTTAATAAACTTTCATTATTATTGATTTTACGTACAAAAAGCTTTTCAAATGCCACATTGAGAAAGGAATACAGGCTCTTGGACTATAGCGGCTATTACACGGAATTTGCCCACCGCAAAGTTTTGTATATCAAATAAAACAGCTAAGTCACAGGCTTGATGTAATTTTGCTTTGGAGTTTAAAGCGGGCGAGTTTTCTACCGTGCCGCTTTTTGTCAGGCCACGGCGATGGGACACAAAACTTCGGGAATGGCGGCTATACACAGTCACGTTCTACTGTTTTTTCAAACAACTTTAAAAAGCGCCATTTTACAACTACAGGAGATAACTTTTTAATGATCGTTTAAATTATGTTCGTCTTTATATAATATGGGTGCAAAGAAATAATTTGTATTTGGTACTGAATGAGTGATATCGGCAGTGATGAGTTATCGTACGGTGAATGTTATGTAGCTTCCAAAACAAGTGCAAAAATATACAAAATCCTTACAAATTCTAGTCTGTGATATTTTTCTTGTTTTGATAAAAAATATATTCAGTAGTTTTTACTTTTTTTTCTTTTGCTTGATAAAGTAACTGCCACACATCCATTCTCAAAAAAAAAATAATTGGAAAAAAGTTATCATTAAATTCCAAAAAAAGTCCATCTACAAATGAATCTGATCCAATGTAGTCGATTTAGAAATCACAAAATGGTAGTTGTCACTTTAAACACATGAATCTTCTCACAATAACAGACAACCGTCTAAAGACGCTGTAATCACTGTACGTGTGCCGCCATCTTGTGACCGAGGTGTTAGACCAATTACTGTACAAATGTACCCGATAACCTATACTCTGGTCTGAAATTTGACACTGCCATTATTGTGGCAGAAATCAGGTAGTAAATCCTTGCTCGGACGAGATGCAGCACGGCCCTCTGCCAATACAAATAATGAACCGGGTAACCCTTGCTCGTCTCTTACGAGCAGCTTGGTAATAAGGCAGATAGCCTATTCTATAAGATACCAAGGCTAACACGGGGCAAATACCAGTAGATGTAGGACCTTTTACTTTACATTTTGCTGCAAGATGAAAGCTACATAAGAAATCTAATTTATAAAATTCTCGTGTCACGGTGTGCCTGATCCTCCGAAACGGCTCGACAAATTTTCGTGAAATTTTGTCAGCATATTTAGTAGAATCGGCCGACATCTATTTTTTATACCCCTAAGTGACAAAAGTGACTCGCTCCAATTTTTGTTACTAAAATCACAACAAAAAAAGAAGCAGAACAACGTCTGCGGGGTCAACTAGTACTAAATAATAATTTCTTTCAAATTTTGAGGCTGTAGGTACTCTATCTATAGAAAAAAATACATAATCTCATAACTAAAACTTTTCAATAAAACCCTGAAAAACCTTCGAACAATGAACTGAAATGAAATGAACGTAGGGGATTGAAAAATATACTCTAGTATCAACTCGAAGAAAAGTTGTAAGTTGTCGATCATCAAGAATCCCATCAAAATGAGAACTCCACTCAAGTTTTTCTTTGACTAATTCAAAGTAAACATAACAGTTCATTCAATAGTTCACTCTTTTTAGTGTTGCAAAAAAAGCAAATTATTCATCAAATTAATTTTATCGCTTAATATAAATCATCAATATTTAAACTACAAAATATTTATTCATTCGTGCATGAAACACGACAATTTAAACAAAGTTTTTGGTTGAAATATAAATGAATTGAACCATTTTAATAACTCAAACAGGGCGTGGTCTGAATCGATTAATTTTCCGCGAGAGAGATTTATAAAGGGTATTAATGTGCCTGACACTGAAAGGATTGTTAAATTAACAATTTTGCATAAATTTAAAATCAGCAAAAGAATTAGTGAATTCGGACTGCGTACTGAAAAAGAAATGGACGGACTCTTACATTTTGTAGAATTCCAACGTTTCTTATACAACCTAAAGCACCTCGCAAATTACTTACTCTTACATGAACAAATACGAAAACTTAAGAAACTAGCTGTGGTTTTCTTTTCTAGCTTACGTATTTCTACGTTTCTTTTTTGTTTTAAAAAAACATCTTCACACCCACATTCCCGAAGAAGTAGGCAGAGGCGACAACCAGGACACCCAGGTCTAGCCGAAGAGACTAAGTCACAATATGAGATATATGAAAGGTGGCAACCCTATCGCCAACCGGGCACATTTCCAATTAAGAGCAAGATTTTGTTTTATTAGATAATTGGAAAAAAAACACATTTTATTTTTGTTGCCAGACCCGGGAAGAACCCGGGACCTCGTGAAGTCAAGCCCAACACCCGGACCGCTAGACCACTAAGGCGATTTAATTACGAATAAAAGCAATAAGACGTATTTACAGATGGTGAGTAGTGCTTCACCAAGTGTGGCAAGTTCTGGTCCTAATGGTAGGGTAGCCGGTAGACTTGGACAAGTGGCCGAATTGGCTGTCAAATCTACATTAATAAATAATCTACATAAACAATATGTACCTACCTGTACATTTCCGAAACTTTTTCTACGCGCATAACTTCCAAACGACTGGATCAATTTGCTGAATTTTATTTCTGGTAGTTCAAGGAAAATTCAAATTCAATGAAAAACAATATTTTGATTGCGTATAATAAACGTTGAGAAACTGACCGGCTGTAACGATGTTAGCTGGGACAGCTAGTACTAGAACGGTAATAAATATTATCAAATAAATATATTGTGGGAATGTCAATCTAAACGATTCTAGGCAAAACTATAGACTAGTCAAAATGACTACGCCATTTTGCCTCTAAATCTACGAGAAAACATATTGAACCAACTCCAAGTCAATGCTTTATCGTCGGCACTTGCTGGAATTCCATTCTAGACACAATTTATAAATAACACATAATGTTATACTTTTCGAATATTTTCATAAATATATAAACATAAATTATACTAGCTGCCCGTTCCGGCTTCGCTCGGATGGTAATTTTTTTTATCATAAATTGAGATATAAGCTATCCTATCTCTCAAGTTGGAACGAACTGCACATGGTGAGCGAATTTTATTTTAATCGGTTAAGTGGTTTAGGAGTCCATTGAGGACAAACATTGTAACACGAGATTTATATATATACTAGCTGATCCAACAAACTTTGTATCGCTTGACATTAATGCTTCGATAGTAGCGCAGCCTGTCGGATCCGATGTGAAACATTCCAAAATCAACAACGACTTATTATTAAAAAATTAATTAAAAAACATTTTGCAGGAGACCAAATTGTGAATCTAAACCATTCTCGAATTCCCTTGAACACGCACAAAAACTTTCATCAACATCGGTCCAGCCGTCTAGAAGGAGTTCAGTGACATACACACTCACAGAAGAATTATATATATATAAAGATTATATTGACGAAAACAAACAGTCGAACTGATAACCTCCTTCTTTTTGAAGGCAATTATCAAACCTAAAATTAGTTAAAGGAGAGTTAAGCTCCTTTCTGTAGGTACATTTCCACCTTAATAACGTGACTTAACTCAGAAACTCAAATATTACATAACCCTTTTACACAAAATTTTATCAGAATAGCCAGCTTATTTCGTATGGCTGAGGCGTTGTCAAAACAAAGGGTGTGACGTTTTCCGAGTATCCATTTTTACATTTTAAATATTCATGGGTTTTGTTGGCTTCGCAATGAATAACTTTCGAGTACCAGTACGTATATATTTTTAGGAAAACGCGAAAAAAATCAACAGCTGGTGTCTAGAATATAATTGAACCAGATTTTCCAAATATACATTTCATTCACTTTTATTTATTTAACGAGGTTTTTATTTTTGTCAATTCACATGCCATATGATTTGAATTTCGAACTGTATTATTGTGGTTTATAAATGTTCACCTGGAGTTTTGGCGCCATCGTGAATGAAGATGGTCGTAATTCTTTCACAATTATTGAATTTAGTGTAATTTGTGAGTAAAATGAGTTAATTTAGGTGGGAATTAGTTTAATTTTGGTCAGTGAACGACCAAAGATTCACTCACACTAATCATGAAGAAATTAGTGTATGGCGAATTTCCTCGCTGCCGCCAAATCTCCTAAAGTGAGCTTGTGTAAAGTGACCACCGCTTTACTCAAGAACCTGACGTGACTTTGTAAATAGTGACTAATGACTGTATAAGAATTAATACGGAAGATGTGGCAGCATGGCCTAAAGGTCTTAGCCGTCCGCCCCAGAAAGGGGCAAACTAACCTAAATGTTCACCTTTCTTTCATTTAACTTCAAACTAACGCCATAAATAAAAGACACAAGGCTATGTAAATATGCATAGCAGTGTGTGTAATGATTTCTTTCACGAGTATAATTCTCATTATTTTGCAAAATGTTTACCTTCTGTGTGCTTCCTGTGCAAAACTAATACGTATCCCAGACCTGTCGGCGTTATTGTAGTAAAAAGGTGTAATTATTAATACTTCAAACAAGAACTTTTTATTTTCCCAATACAAAGTAACATACAATTATATAATATATGAATAGATTTTTATTTTGACTGTGTTATTTTAATTTGGTGGGTTTAACATATTATTGAATGGTTTGATCTTATATAATGTGAGTCAAGATTGTTATTGCTTATTTTATGTTATTTTTAAAATTGCAACCAGAACAGATCTAAAACAACTTTATACAAAGTCGATAAAAATAAAATAAGAATACATGTTATATTGATTAAAATTTATAATAAAAAGAAATAAAAGTATAATTACTGCGCAGCTCAGAAATTATTATTTTAAGCTATAATGTGTCGGTTTAATACTCAAAGTATGTTCACCAACTTTTCCAAAAAATAAACGTGTGATATATTTGACTCTACAAAAAAATTAAAGAACTTCTTACAAAAAATGAATTACTCAGTCAAAATAAAATATTACAATATTTTAGTACAACGAGAGAATCAAAATGGAGTAGGAGTTTCTAAGTGTTGTTCTATACAATAACATAAGTTACGTGAAAGAGGGTCTTTATCTCCCTATAGACCATTGTCACGTTTAATTTACTGCTATAATAAAATAAATCACTACAAAAACAATATCCAAGTTATTATCCATTTCCCAAGTTGTCCTTTGTAAAATACAAACCAAACCTTATTTCCACTGAGCAAGATGTATTTTTACGTTTCGTTGAAATATCTGCGTCATTTAGTACGGATCCGTGAATCTCCTATCTTCTATTCCCAAATCTATACATTATAATTGACGTGCCTGCAATCACTGCGAGGCTGTATATCGTGTGGGCAGCACGTGAGTTGAAAGACTAGACGTGGCTGTAAGCATACGGGATAATAATTGTAGCAGTTTGTAGCTGTTTTTCGTATATGAAAATAAACAAATAATCAGATCTCTTGATGTCCATGGAAAGACAAAATGACATAATTTTAATTCTATTATTTTTGACAGATTAATAAAAATCTAATATTTCCAATTATTCTTTATCGATCACTTTAATTAATGTTACTAGTCTATGATCTAATTCATCTAACAATATAAACAAGCTACCAAAGACATAAAAGACATAAGAACCTTCAATGTAATAGTATACTCAATATTAAAAAGGTTCCAATATATCTATGTAGCCCCTGGTCTTGGGGATATATATGGGAGAAAATGATCACTTACTATCAAGTGAATCACTTTCCTGTTTGCGTCTTCTTCTTTTATAAAACATGTTTCATTTGTTTGCAATATTTAATGTCGAATAGTTTACGTTGAAAGTTGGTTCACGACAAAATAATTTTGAAAATAGTATATCTAATAGCTTAAACAGTTCATTTTAATATATAGTAATTAAGAAAGTATAAAAGAAATCGTTACATAACATATTATTATTTGTTAGCGCCGGCTTCGTTTCAGCTAACAATCAAATGTGATTTTTATTTTACTGCCCCGTGTTTTTCCGAGCGCCTTTGCAGAATAGACTATCTGCCTTACTGCCCGGTAGCTTGTTCAAGGCGAGCATAAGCTTAGCGTCACTAACACCATGACATCCTGCTAGGTGGTAGAGTTTCGCAGCAACTTGCCCGGATTGGTACCACCGCCTTGCCTATTCCTGCTGTCATAACGTCAGTGCTTGCCGTTGACGTGTTCCGGTTCGGAGGGCAAGGTAGCTAGTAAACTTACTTTTGCTCGAGGAATAACATCCAGGTCTAAGGTTGGCAACGCACCATTACTACCTTTGATGTCTCTAGACGGTGTACATTTCTTACCATCAGGAAACTCACCTGCTTGTTTGCCTTCCAATATCATAAAAAAAAGAATGTAATTCACTTATAACAGTTTATACCATGCTATCATAACTCTACCTGTGACGTATTATTTATAAGATATATTGTCATTAATTCGTTGAAATACATGTTTGACAATTTTTTTGCTCCATAACACAAGCATCCAGGGACTTGTGTTACTTGTCATTATTATGGTTATTATTTTATATTAAATATATCATCATGCGTGTAAAAATAAAATGTATATACGTATTTTCCAAGCCAACCCTAACCGACGGATACAGATACGCTGCTCTTACAATTTACATTTGTAACTTGTAAAAACTTATTTGCTTAATGTACATCACGTATTTTGTGCTGAAAGGAGGAATTTATTTCAAAAGAACCCAGACTATTCGTCTTCTTAGAATTCTTGAATGTCGTAACGCTTACGTATGAAAGATTTAGAAATTTGTTGTTGGTGACCAGTTTGTTTGTATTATTGTTTGTTGTGACGAGGTAAATCGTAAACAGGAAAATGTAATATAAGCGAGCATAAGCTTAGCGTCACTAACGCCTTTATATAACTGGCTTATATGACAGAGACTTTTTTAATACGCAGGAGAGGTGGCAAACATAATCTGTCTGCTGCTTTTCCAGATATTTTTGTATGTAATTATACAAGATGTACTTAATTGAATGGACGGGCCAAACTTTGTTTTAAAGGGGTTAATAAGGCTTAAGTGGTAATTCATTTCGCAAAAATGCTTCACCTGTCGTCACGCTCTGTTGTACCTAATACGAGACATGACTTCACCAGCCTGCGAATGCGACTGCGGTTGATGGGATCCAGGTTATTATTCTGTTTACGTTATAACCATGCATACTGTATTTTGCGACGGGTAAAAAATATACATATATTTTTTTTAGTTTTTTTTTTCATAGACCGAAAGTGTTACCGATTCCGTACTGTTTCTCAAAATAAGGCGGGTGTTTAGATGTCACCCTGTATTTTTAAGAAATTTCACTAATAGAACCTAACATAATAATAATGGCTGCCTGACAGGAAGGCAGATCCTCTATTCTGTAAATAAGCTTGGACCAACAAGAGTACATTTTAAAACACATATTCCGCGAATTAATATTTTTCATTTCTTTTTCATGGATATATTTATATTTTTGTTTCCTTTGAAGACATTGAAGTTGGTCTAGCTCCTTTGCAGACTATACCATCTGCGTTCCTGCCAAGCAGGTCGTAAAAGGCGAGCATAGGCTTACCGTCGCTAACACCGTGACATATGACTAGGTGGTAGAGTTTCGCAACGACGCACACGGATTGGTACCACTGCCTTACCTATTCCTGCCGTCGTAACGTCATGACGTGTTCCGGTTTGAAGGGTGAGGTAGCTAGTAAACTTACTTTTGCTCGGGGCCTAACATCCCGTCCTTATTTTGGCAACGCACTATTACCACCTTTGGTGTCTCTAGGCGACGTGAATTTCTTACCCTCAGAAAATCCGTCTGCTTGTTTGCCTTCCAATACCATAAAAAGAATACACTATTAATCCGAAATATAAGCGCGAACATTGCTTTTTGCCACCTACAGAACTGAAAGTGTACAGTACCCAACAATCCGGGCGACCCATTACACTAGCAGAATAATAATGTTAGGATTTAAAATGGGGTCACATTTCCAAGGCAATGGCATGGCAGAATAATACATCCCTATGTTATTATTCTAATGCCATCGTAAAAGTTATGAAGACAGCAGTTCAGGGCAAAAAAATTTCAGCCGAACGCCAGTGTAACCAAGGCCTTATATCTATATAAATTTCAAATCCATTCACATTCTTCCACAAATGAGAATAAAACCACGCAAAATAAGGTTATTTTTAAAAAAGTTTGAAAAAGCCTTAACAACTTATTCAGAATTCAACTTGTCTTTCACTATAGAATAATCCACATGCAATGGCGAAAAAAGTGGTCAACATTTCTTGAAGTATAACTAATTGGGGCAGCAAAGGATTTCCAATGGAAGCTAAACTCATGGTCATTACTTTAAGGTTCATTTTGAAATGAGGATTAGGACATATGTGACATTATTCAAAATGATTGCATATTCAACATTCGTGAGGAGTACAAAGCGCTCAATACGAACGAATGCTATCTTGACGGTAACTAAACAGTTTCCAAGAAAGGATCGTGAGGTGCCACATGCTTCAACAGCGGAGACACATGGCTGGCCAGAACGTTAAATAGGTTATTCCACAGAAATTAATTATAGGTCGGAAAATTTGCTTGTACTGAGTGATCTCATATTACTTCAGCCGTAGAAGATACCTATGGGTTTTTACTTCGTTCACAGAAAATGGTTTGCAACTTGACATTGTCAAGACTTCAAAATTAGTTATTTTGACGGGATAAGACATAGAATAAGCACATGATTCTACTAATGGTAAGGAACAACCAGATTATAGATACCACAAATGTTTTAGGTGCACCGCTGTCTTGTGGCCTGGATACTCAAATGTGATAAAAATGAGAAAGAATGTGATGTGTGAATGTGGATGGATATAGGTACCCGGGGAGACCAAGATAGACGTTGAACGGCAGAGGTGCAACCAGGGCACCCACGACTAGCCGAAGAGCACTAAGTCCCACAATGTGATAGGTGGCGCGCCTATCGCCAACCGGTTACATATCCAATTTCGAGCAACTTTTTTTTATTAGAAAATTGGAAATACCAAATTTTCTTTTTGTTCTCCGATCAGGGATTTGAACACGGCACTTCAAGGAGTCAAGTCCTACACTTGGACCGCTAGACCACAGAGGCGATAGAGGCGTTCTTAGCCTATTAAATGCTACCTACTAACACTTAATTTAAAGTGAAACGAATTTTCCATATTTTCTTTGTAAGAATCTCATTCAAAAATACAAAGCCGTATGTCTCGAAGTCAGGACGCCAATGTTTGCTAGGGGCTTTGAATAGAAAAGCTTTCATATCGCCTTCCTACATTTTTCTTTGCCTCTTTTCTAACGTCCGTGTTATATTCCCTCGTATTTAAATGGTTAAGCCTCTTATATGAACAAGCCATAGTAGACGGGCGTTAATTATTTCCAACTTATTTAAGGCTTGCTTTTTGTTGAGAAAACTATTTTTGAAGTTTTCGTCGTCATTATTTTTGTGCTTTATTCTTATTTATTTAGATCTAATGTACGAGTACATGCATTATTCTTGAAATAAAATAAAAAACTAACAGAGAGGGATAAGTCTTAGCAGAATACAGTTACACATACCGAAAATTACACACAAAATTCGATAATACATGTTTATTTTTTGTACATAATATTACTTAAATTACATAAAACTGAAAAGTCAACCGAACGAAAATTGCGCGGAAGCAGGAGCATAAAATTTGGCACACTTATGTAGGAAAATTGCAGAACGTTAATATTGTTTAACAAAAATGCTTGTAAAGTACCTACATTAAATCAATAAATAAAACATTACCCACACTACCATTAATTTGACACACACAAACAAATATATTTTGATGATAACGATAAAACATCACAGTTGGCGCACCGTAAAGTTTGGAAACAAAGTAGTTGGTGTTGAGAAATGGAGATGGCGTTTTTATGAACAAGATATTAAAATTTATTATGGTTTGATTTCGACCAATGGGCGACCACTAGTAGTGTTAATTTTACATAAATCATGAATGATGTGTTTGTTCAAAGTAAAGTTCAAAGTCCAAAGTATTCAAACTTCGTTCCAAAAATAAAAGTCTTTCATACATTACTAAATAATGAAAGCAGTACATCTAGCATTGATTCCATAACTCACTAAACAAATTCAAAAAAGCTACCCTACCCGGAGAAAAGAAAATTGTTTGAATCAAAAATGGGCTCCAAACGCGTAGTAGTCGAAAAAAGGAGCAGCATCTTTTCCATTAACGAAAATTGCCTACGAAACATGCATTGCTAAGTTTTCTTCAGTAAAGGAACTCATATTTAGCCATGGTCTGTAGCACGGATGAAAAATATATATATATTTGTTATTGAACGTTAAACTAATCCGTTAGGTGCCTGTAATTTGTAAATACTTTTATGACTGTCATTATTGAGCGAATATTAAAAAGCAAGATAAGTTCAAGGTTCAACTGTAAAAGCATAACAATTCGTTTTTCATATTTATATTGTTGGAGGAGGAAATAAAAAATATGTAAAATCTATGATCTGACAACAGTAGCCTAAAGGAATCCTTTTGCAAAATTTTCATCGCCCTCCTCTAACAAGTTTCAAATATTTACCTAAGCCTCTGTGATACGCACTGATCCGTTTCCGAAATAAAATACGGAAATTCAGGGATTTTTCCCAGGAAGGAACTTGTCCTTGTAAAAGCGTTGAAATATTATTGTGAAAAATGCGCAGACTAAGGCGATCAAACGAAAAACATGAGTAAAATTCAAACATTTTAGGAAAAATAAACTCTTTTTCTGTACTTGAAATATTTTTGATGTTAGTCTGATACAAATGTTTTAACTAAATTTCACCAAAAATGTTAACACTGCGTTAGTATCCTCACAGGTATACTAAGTCGCTTTCTAACTGTTGTTCATCAGCTGTAGTATCTTCACGCCCATATCCCCGAAAAGGTAGGCAGAGGCACGACCAGGGCACCCAGGACTAGCCGAAGACACTAAGTCCCACAATGTGATAGGTGGCAAAGCCTATCGCCAACCGGGCACATATCCAATTCCGAGCAAAATTTTTTTTAATTAGAAAATTGGAAAAACCCAAAAATCAGCTGTATCTTACAAACTACAACATACCTAGCAGCCCGTTTCAGCTTTCCACTGGTGGACAAACTTCTATGATATGGTACATACTTGTAAAAAACTATTTCATGAATCACTTTACTTATACACATATTTTTTAAATGTATGACTGTTAATTAAATTTATTCCCATAGTGCGTCTGATATCCATTTCGATGCTTACGAATGAGTGATGACTAAACGCCTGGATATATCTCTATAAATATAGAAAAGAACCATACAGATCACGTCAATTTTCATACAAAAAAAAATATCGAAATCCGTCTTTCTGCTAAAAAAATGCGGTGGTACAGATATAGACATACTCCAACTTTCCGCTAAAAGTGCGATGGTAAAAATATATATAACACACGTTAAATTTATTACACCTTTCGTATTGCGTCAAAATCAGTAGCGTAGTTTTGAAGATCTAAGCATACATACAAACAGCAGAATACGAATTTGTTTTTAATATTATGTATTGATGATGACGAGCATGAGGTCATAAATAAGGCAAAAGCAAAAATAATAATGTGATTTTTTTAATCATCACAAGCAAAGCTGCGAGCATAAGCTACTGTTTTATAATTTCATTTTCCAAATGTTCACAAATTATATTCGCTAAAACAGTTACCGTTAAAATATTAAAATTTAATTTCCATCCACCCAACAGGGTTACCCTTGAACTGGGTTTGCTTTTATGCTAATTTCTTTCTTATTTCGTCACTGCAAATGTGTTTTTTCTGTAAACAAAATAAACGTATCAATTTATGAATAAAGGCCGAGTCTTCATGTGTCTAACTTGATTTGATGTTCGTTTATCTTAATTATTGTTTATTAGGCAGTATTAGAAACGTGTCGTGTTCTTATTAATAACTTACAATTGCCAAGCGATAGAAAAGTCGCACGATATTTATATCATAACTAGCTGTTGCCCGCGGCATTACCTGCGTAGTTAGTTATTCCACAGGAACATTTTTTCGGGATAAAAGCTATCCTATGTGTTAATCCAAGTTACCTTCTATTACCCGATTCAGCAGTTTTTGCATGAAGGAATAATAAACAAACAGACAAACTTTCACATTATAATATTAATTAATTATTAGGATTGCTATATCATAACGTAAAATAGTAAAACATACGACCACTTTTACGATTAGATTGTTGCTCTATTGTCAATTAAAAGTTTCTACTACGTAGCCATGCCCATATTGAGCGTATGGGAGCTAGTAAGTTTATTCAATTACGTATGTTCTTAGCACACTGACCTCAGGTAAAAAAAGAGTACTTACACTATTATTATAAATTTTGTCTACCGACCGATTTTAATGAAATTTGATACATATGCATATACTCAAACGCCTGATTTATAACATTAGCCACCTTTTTTAAAAAAAACCTTTGATAAAAAATTGTATGTGAATCTATTCGATGCTTACGAAATAGCGAGTACACAGAGAGTCTCTTATAATATTTACTAGCGGCCCGCCACGTCTTCGCACGGTTATGAAATATACATATAAACCTTCCTATTCAATCACTTTATCTATTAAAAAAACCGCATCAAAATCCGTTGCGTAATTTTAAAGATTTAAACATACGAATCGACATAAGGACAGAGGAAGCGACGTTTACTTACGTTTTTCTCCTTGTTAGTCAGGATCCTGTGTGTGGAATAGACCATGTACCTTACTATTTGGCAGCTTGTAAGAGGCAATTAAAAGTTAAATAGATTACTAACAAGACATCTAGTGGTAGAATGCTACAACTTACCCGTACAAGAAATTCAGGGCTTTACTTATTCCTGTCATCATGATGATAGTGTGAGGAAAAATCTGTTTTTTGTCCGGGAAATAAGATAGCCTGCAGGTTTGAACATTAAGCCTTTCAGTCATGCCACCGGACAGCGAGGCACCTATAGCATCCAAAGTTTCTAAAAACCACGGCAGTATTTTACCATCACGACAGCCTAATGCTAGATTGTTGTCTGACCCCGTAACAAACCCATCAAGTGCCTCATTTCCACATTTACCTCCTTGTCTATAGAAAATATTATTAAAAAAATATGCAACACCTCTCTATATTTCCTGTAATACTTCAACAAACTTTAGAAACTAATATCAAGAAAATGTCCAGCAGTTTCCACAAAAACATCGTTGATAAGACTTGAAATCTTCAGACGTTGTTCAAAAGTCCGTAAGCAATATCAAAGTTTTCTCATGTTGCAAATGGCAGATATTGGCCAATCCAGACATATGAGATTTAAACCAATATGGTCAAGTATTACTGTATGTTGGTTTGACGTTGGACTCTGCAATAAACGTTACATTATATTGTCTACAGAATTGAAGTAGCTACTCTTGCTACGTCTGAGCAAAGGATTGTATTTCTCTAAATAATTATACAAGGTTTATTTAAACTGTAATTCTCAAATAGTTGTTTTGGGTTTGAGCTGAAGTGATTTTAATTAAACCGTTAACTATATTATTATTGCGTTTGTGGTCAAGTACTCTAGTGCTGACTTGACTTCATGAGATTCCAGATTCGATTCCCGGTCTCGTAACAAAAAAAAGCTTTTGAAATTTGCTAATAAAAAAACGAGGTTGCTCGGAATTGTATAAGTGCCTGATTGGAGATAGGTTTGTCAATATTCTGGAATATTATTATCTTTGGCTAGTTCTATGTATCCTGACTCTATTGACCTGAAATAGGCAGCTGCTCTTTCCTTCATAAGTTTGAAATTGCACCTATTTAAAATAAATGAGTTTCAATTACAATTACGATAACTTAAAAATCCTTAAAATAGTAAATATTTGACATGATCTGTTCTCGTAACATTTTCTAGTACTTAAATCAAGAAATATGAATAATAATTTGAACAACATGCATTCTTTTATTTTATTAATCATTCTCACTTATTTCCAAGTGACTTGATAAAATGAGGTTATGCGTTTGATGCTCACATTTTTTTGTTTGTTAAAGTTTGTGAGCCGATTTAAAGGAAACATTTTTTATGAAAGACCGAACTTGCAAGGGGTTTCAATCACCTAAGAATGGTATTTTTTCCTGTTGATTTTCTTTTATTCACAACATGTTTGTTTAACGGGTTGTACTATAATTATGTGTGATCTAAATTTAGTTAAGCAAAATATTTTAACTGACTTTGAAAAGAAGAAAAAGATTTAGTCTGAAATTTAGATAAATTTTCATGAGATTTAATTTTTTTTAAGTTTAAACATAGTCTATCTTATTAATGAACTTGGACTACCGTGGGATTAAAATTAAGTTAGTATTATTGTCTGATTCAAATTGAAGTAAATACCGTAACACCAGGTTAAAACTCGGAGTGCTTTTCCGTGTTTATAAATAAAACGGAGTAAGTGTAGGTATATGTTTCATCCGACCGTAAATAAAATAAATCGATATATTCGTAAAGATTTTTTTTTAATTTTCAATTCAGATATTGGTCAACATTTTGTTTAATTCATTGAACTATTTTAAGAATGTTTAGAACATTACTATTCAAAAAGGCTGGCAATGGTTTTTGTACAGTTTTTCTATATACTTTGGGGATTTTATATTTTCCTGTTAGTCAATACGAAAGTCGAACAACAAACGTTAGAACGTTCTTTATTACCTTTTTTGGCATAGGGATGTGATGAACCCTTCACCTACTGGTGAGACGGTCCAGAAACTTGGAGGTTTTGAATTGTTCTACTAGTGCAATCAGTTATTATCCTTTTTCATTTAAAATAAGATTTAGAAAAATGGTACAAAACCACACTTTCATTTTCCCTTTACAACATGTTACTAGCTGTTAAGCGAAACGAAGTTCGCAGGCCAGCTAGTACTTTTTTTAGTTAAACGACATACGAAACTGTTTTGATATGCAGTTTAACTATATTACTATACTTTATTTACTAGGTAGTGGAGTTTCGCAGCGACTCATCTGGATTGGTACCACCACCTTACCTGTTCCTGCTCCCATAACGTCAAGAAGAGTTCTTAAGTTAGAGGTTTGGAGGGTAAGGTAGCCGGTAAGCTTACTTTTGCTCGAGGCTCAACGTCCCGGCCTCAGGTTGTTAATGCACCATTACCATCTTTGGTGTCTCTAGGCGGCGTTAATTTCTTACCATCAGGAAATCCATCTGCTTGTTTGCCCTACCATATCATAAAAAAATATTTAATTATCCAGAAAATTTTCAATGTACTTTTTTTTTCAATAATAATTTATCAATAATGAAAAGTTCAATCCTGGTATGAAATTAGAATGTAAAATAAATACTCCAATATCTCAGTTAAACTGTGACGTTGAATTATTTATTCGCGTTGTATCTGCCGGATAAAATATGCGAGCCCCGAGCCCCCGGGATTTGTAACATTAATATCTTACAGGCCGGCGGCCGCAGAAAGGTTCTGCTAGTGTCGGTTAGGTCTGCTTTATAGGTAACATTTTATAGACATGTAATGTTCCGATGTGTGCATATTATAAAACCGTAAAAGACCTATGTGTGTGTCAAAGATATTATTAAAATTGAAAGCTTGATTTTATAATGCAATAATCTACAATCATGTAGATAATAAAATAGCTTGTTTTAAGTTGTCGTGAAAAATATACAAAACTGGGTAGCTAGTTTTATATATTTTTCACTATTACAAACTATGGCAAACGTTATTTTGCTGTATAAATTATTTCCAGGAAAAATTATTATTGTTGTAAAACCCTCAGGTCTATGAAAAGTAGATGTTTGTTGATTCAATATGGTCAAAAAATTTCATGAGAATCTGTCATGCCGTTTCGGAGGAGTACGGGAACGAACATTGTGACACGAGAATCTAATACATAAGATAGATTCATAAATTTACATGAATGTGATTTCAAAAAATGTTTACTTAATGAAATTTCATCAAGTGCCGAAAAACGGAAACAATAAACTCTTTTATAACTTGGCTGAATATTTGTGATCATATTTACTCAATGAAAAAATAACGTTATTCAATAACGCTGAAAGTTAAAACTTTTAAACAGAATAAAGGTTTATAATCTTTAATATTATTTTTTTGGGGTTTCGTAACCAAAGGTTGAAAAACGGAACCCTTACAGATTTGTCGTGTCTCTCTGCATGTCTCAGTCACTTTTTTTCCGAAACTATAAGAGCTATTCTTTCAAAACTTGCCCAGTAGATGTACTCTGTGAACCGCATAAAGATTATATAGATAAATAACAATATATACAATATAGATAAATAACAATAAATTTTGGGGGTTCCCCATACTTAGAACTATAACACATTTTTGTTTTCATGAAATCCATAAGATGAGGTATCTATGGGTAGGTCTTTCAAAGTCATCTTCAAGTTTCTACTATATTTTTTTCTAAATTGAATAGTTTGCGCGAGAGACACTTCCAGTATGGTAAATCTTTCCTGTCACTTTTAAAATAACAGAATAGTAAAACTTAGAAATGTTTAACTATGTTGTAAATTACCATGTTACCTTTTAACAAAATTTGGTTTAGAATAGATATAGTAAGTAGTTTTTTTTTTAAAATGTACTGTAACATCGACACTTAAAATAGTTGTACTTAACTGTAACTGTAAAAAGATGGGTGTAGTTTAAAATCGCGCAAGTATGAAATGAATGAACTGAAAGATACTTTTTTATGACGATTCCTATTTGCTGCAAAGGAACATTTCATAGGCGAGTCCAACTCGCACTTGACAGCTATTTTTAACCGAGTTAAAAACACAAGGAGGTTCTCAATTCGGCCGGTATACATTTTTTTATGTATGTATTTCTCTTTCTCCGATGTTACTAAACCGATTTACGTTTTTTTTGTTTGATGCAGAATAGCTTCGAATTGGTCGCATAAAAATTTGAGGCCTATTATTTCTCATTTTATGAGTATTTTTTATATATTTGCACCTATCTCGGTGTTAATTTTTATTAAAATAAATGATATCAGCAATAAACTAAAAAGTTTTATATAAAATAACTACATTAATAAAAACAGACTTCAAAACTAAATAATAATAAACATTTTACATCATTAAGTACCACCTATTATTTATATGTGTCAATTATTATATAATACAATGTGTAATTAATATTAAATCTTTATTAGTTTTTATTTTTAGTTTTGAAGTCGGTTTTTATTAACGTAGTTATTTCTAATAAATTTAAAACATAGAAATTTATAAGCTGAGCGGCTGCTTAGGAAAATTTTAACCTAACAATTTGGACACTGCGTCTGACGTCAGAGTTTAGAACCACGCACATTTACACGATTTCATAGACATCATAGATTACATGATACATATATGACATAGATTTTTATGTTAAATCATTCATCTAGTGCGATATTTGGGTAGGACCATTTTTCAGGACAAAAATTTACCTACTCATAAAAGTGCCTAAGTGCTCCTGATATCCCTATGTGACTGTAATCACTTTTGACTACGACCCATTCCCGACCCTCCTCCTATATTAAAATCATGTAACTAACAAAAGTAATCGACTTAATAGAAATTGGTTCAGGTAGGTAGTATCAATAATCGATTATGACGGTTACTGCTAACCGGAATTCTCGTTAAGCCCGGTCCAAAGGTGTTCCAGGATCGCAATCAGCGTTGTTATGAAACATTTCCGGCTGTTCCCGATTAGGTAGAGTTTAATTAAACTTATAAACTTTGAACACATGTGGATACCATAGCTAAAGCATAACAGTTTAGTAACTTAAGTAACTACGATTAGGAATGTAATAGATATAATGTTTTATTTGAAATTGAAAGTTTGTTTGGCATATTTTGCAGATTTTAGAGAATCGAATTGTAAAAGTTGACTTTAGTACCACTAAAGGCGAGTTGCTCAACAATCTACCACACAATATATTATCGAAAAACTATACATGTTCTCTTATTAATAAGCATATAATTAATGACTCCAAGCTGAAGGACGGAATTTCGAAAATTCTACCCTTAAGGGGGTGAAATAGGGGTTGAAAATTGTATAGGAAAACCGTCATTTCTTAAGTTAGAGTAGATAGGTATTTAAACGTTTTTGGAAATTCTATTTCTACGGAGGTGAAATGGGGATTAAAAGTGTGTATGAAAATCTTTATTAATGGGCTAAATCAGTAAATATATTAATTGCTAGCAAAGCCGCGGGTAATATCTAGCAATACAACATAACAAAGATAGTAATACAATTTCGAATTTAACCAAAGCGTATATGTGCCTATGTTTATACATACATAGTTTCAAGCCAAGTCCCTTGTAGTCCCGCAAGCCCCTCAGGCAGAGCATATCGAGTATCAAGTATTACGAATCCTGCAGATCCAACTAGCTTCTACCAGTTCCAATAAAACCCGAGTGATATGAACGTGTACTACAAATGGCTTAGATTTTTCCACTTACCTACACTCATTCGCATTCGCATTGTATATCTGTTTTTTTCAATGTTTCATCTGCCATTCTTTCCACGTGGCCGAATCCATCCAATCTCAAAACGAAGTGATAAAAGTTAGATTTTGACCTGAAATAGAAACTCGCCCACGTCTAAAGTAGTACTAGTAGTACTCCGGCTATATTCGTCAAGCTTCGGAAATCCGAATGTATTTTAAATATATCTACATATAGAGTTGTTATTACATAATTAATAATTTCGCTTAAATTTAGTTTAGGTCAGCCAATTTAATAATAAAAGTATAAACTATAAAGACACTAAAAAGTGTAAAACCGAAGCGCATAATTTAAAGTTGCTTTGAAGAAGTCTCAGAAGAAAAGTCAAACAAATTTAATATACGCAAATCTAGCCGTGGGGAACTACAATGCTATATTTTAATAAATATACTTAATAAATATTAACTTGTATTTGTCAGGAAAAGGAGTGAGTTTCTTAAAAGCGAGCTTGATTAAGAATTGAAGATGTCTGCGTCTTCAAAACTAAAGTTTTAAACGCAAACCCTCTTCGGTTTTAGTAACTTTTATTTATCTTTTCTGTTTTAAAATTACCTTTATTCGTTAAATACAGCTTACTGAAATTGTAATTTTGATTTAGGTAATAGTATAGGCTAACAGTCACTAACACCGTGACATCCTACTAGGTGGTAGAGTTGTGCAGCAACTCCCGGATTGGTACCACCGCTATATCGATGCTTGCCGTTGACGTGTTTCAGTTCGGAGGGTAAGGTAGCAGGTAAACTTACTTTTGCTCGATGCCTAACATACCGGATTCAGGTTAGCAACGCACCATTACCACCTTTGGTTCCTTAAAGCTGCGCGAAATTTTTACCATCAGGAAATCCGTTTGCTTGTTGTCCTTCCAATATCATAAAAATAAATATAAATATTTTTTTTGTGGTAAAAGTTAGCAAACTACCATACGACTCCTGATTTTAAGACATCCCTATTGTGTTGCTATCTTCCGTCCAGATCTTAGGCAAAATGTGCAAGCCTACCGTCTATTCTCTTTAGCACAGATTACGACAACGGCGAGTATTGACGCTACAGAGGCCTCCCTCCCAGTGCTGTACAAGCACTTTATCATTTAATTATGATTAGATACGGTGGCATATGTCCAGCAGTGGACGTCCTCCGGCTGATGATGATGATGATGATGAGATAAGGTGGAGAAATCCAATGATTTATTTTATTAGATCAACACCTCCCTCACCTGAAATAAGTTACATAACTAGATTTTTTTTTTTTTTATAATATTTGAAGGTTGTAGGAAAGCGTGAAATTCAGGCTGCGTGCCTAGAACAAACAAAGTTTGTAACGTTGCGTTGTCAACCTGAGGCTGGGATGTCAGGCCTTGAGCAAAAGGTTAGTTTATCAGTTACCTCATCCTTTGAACCTGAACACGTCTACGGTATGCACAGATGTTATGGCGGCTTAAATAAGTAACGCGGTGGTACCAATCCGGGCGAGTCGCTGCGAAACTCTAGCACCTAGTCAGATAGCCTATCCTCGCCTTTTAAGCGTTGCCTGGCAGAAAAGCAAGATTTTAAAAAGCAAACATATATTCTACATATACCAATAAAAGATAGTAAAGCCTTAAGTGCCATAATTTTGTATCATTTAATTAAAAATTAATTAATAAGAGGTGACTTACAGAAACTGTGACCTAAATTATAATTAGTATAGACGTACGTTACATTTTAATTACACGAATTAAAACTTGGGATATGTTTGCAAGCTGTAAGGGTAATACAAATAGTTAAATTATGCAATGAAAGTTCCGTACATAGTATAACTGTAATATGAGAAAAAACAGAAGAATTTCCTGATAAGAAATTGTAAGCACCCGTAAATATGAATGGTAGAATATGACGGTAATGAATATATATTATATTGTATCTCTTAAAACCGACCGAAAACGCTTTTATATATTATCTACGAGTCTCAAGTTCGGTAGACACTCGGTATGCAATTATTAACGGTTGCCCCTTTGTGAAGAACAGTCGATGTAATAATATTTCTATTTCATTTTTTGACTTTATTTTGGTTTGATAAGTCCAAGTATTTGCTTAGTATAACAAATAACAATTAAAAACTATACTGTTTTTGAGCTTCGCTAGAGCGGTTAAGGATGTTATAAAACATCTTAGTCAAAAACACCACATCCACTTTTATGGAATACTTCATATCATTAAATAATTTACGATTATTAAGACGATTTACGAGTATTTAATAGAGTAATAACAATTAAGCGCAATAACTGCAAATACCGACTCCAAATATTTGGTCAGGTACCACGTTGCGATTTGATTTATTTTTTTAAAAGATTGCAAATTGTTTCTAAATGAATAAAACCTCATCAATTAACAAGTCGTCAAGACAAGTGAAAAAATTATGCAAAAACCGCTAGTCGGATTATGATAAAATAAATAAATGTGGGGTCACCTCAGAGTCACGACCTATCTTAAAAACGAAGTGTTAAAATCTATTAAACATAATTCTATAATTGCTATTGATGAGTAACGCGTAACAAACTTATAGTCCGTTGAAGCTGTAAAAACCTCGCAGTTAGCAACTATATTTTTTTCAGTAACAAACGTACAGAAAAAATATAGTTGAATTGAGAATCTCCTACTTTTTTTGGAGTGAGATAGCAAATGAGCAGATAACTCAGATGGTATAAGTTTTAATCTTTTAATATTTTTTTCTTTCCTTCTTTTTGAAGTTATACTTCTTTTGGCGCGTTAGGAAAAAATGATGAGGGTAAATTTTTACAATACGTGCGCACACCGTCACGAAAAACCGACATGATGAAGTTATCTATAGATAACATTTTAGTTTTTCAAAAAAAGGTACCAACAAAGTAAAAGTATGTTTGCGTGAGAACTGACAACTGTATTCACAATATTTCTTCATTTCTATGGTTAGTGTCATTTTGTCTACAAATGTAAAATAAGGCAAAAGATAATTTTTTTAAAAAGATTTAAATTTAAATTTAAAGAAGTAAACACACAATTTTTTTTTTGATGGTGAGAAACATTGGGTACTAACACCATAGATATAATAGGCGTGTCGCTTTCCTGTGGCCAGGGTGTTAGGATCCACCGCCTTATCTACGCAGCAATAAGTAAAGCAATGATGTTGCTACACATTGCTACATGTTGCTAGTACTCTAAAACCAATGGTGTAGTTGGTAATTAAGGACTATGCCTGCTTTTTCATAGTCACCAGGTGCAGAGGCAGATGTGTTCTACGCACGACACCTGGGGGCTACGGAAAAAATATATCCACGGAACTGCCCGTCCTGAGCCATGTAATTTTTTTATCTCAATTTTACAAATCTTTTGTTGGGTATTCTGTTTGGGACTGAGATGAATAAAAAAAAGTAATTAAATCGATTATTCAGTTCTTGATTTAAGTTGTAGCAAACGCGACCTCTGTTTCATAAATATTACTAGCTGCTCCGGCGAACTTTGTTCCACCCGTTCGGCTTATATAGGAAGGATTAAAATGTTGTTTATTGTAGTTTCCTCACAGTAGAACCGGATAAAAAGTATCCTGTGTCCGTCTCCCGGCTCTTAACGTTGTGGTTCCGTTAATTTTTAGCAAAAACGTTTCAGTCGTTATAAATAGTGTCACTAACATGACTTTCTTTTATATATAGAATATAGAAAGTAGATCGCTTCCGGTCCCGTATATTAGACTTATAAAGGGACGAACCGTAGGACAACACATAAAAATTATATTACAATAAACACAAAAGAAGGTGTTTTTGTGTAAAAAATCTCCGTAGTCACATGAAAAAAGTACAAGCATGGAAACGCACCTTCAGGTACGTAATATGTGTATGAATTATATTTTATTATTTTTCCAAAACCTGATTAAAGTATATTTAATTTTTACATTTACATCATAATTACAAAAAAAAACTAAAAAATACATATTGATAAAGCAGTAACACATTTTTATTAATAAAAAATTTGAACTACTTCAAAATTATCTTTTTTTTAAACTAAGGGACTCCAATTACATACATCCACATACATATATAACTTGTGGAAGAGCTTAAAATGGTTAAATACAAAAGTGCACGTCATTATCGTCGAAGTGTCATTGACAAAACGCTCTAAGCATTCTTATACCGCATTTCAGGTAATTACGTACAAAAGAGCTTCATATTTAATTTCTCCCCACTTGAATGCGGGATTTATAACTTAATATCGTCATGACGGGAGTATTAAGTAATTATTTACTAAATATTATGATATTGTGAATTTCATTTGTATAAAATAATTCTAATTTTATTATTTGTCTAAATTTAACCCTCCGGTATACAAAATGTTTGTGTTTAGGTTATAAGACAGCTTTTAAGGTTGTTGCTCTTCTGATGGTTTACATACATATATGCATATATTTATGTCAATTTTCTTACATGGTAGGCAGAGAGCATCGAGTAAAAATTGTAATGATCCCTCCAGACTTGCCTTGCATTTTTATAGTAAAAAAGACACATGAGCGAGTGGACTTCCTGCTGGATAAGAATCACCACTATCTTTAAACATCTACAACAACAAGAGATAGCAGCAAATGAGTTACCGATATTTAACATATTTATTAACCCTCTTTTCACAAAGCTCCTTCCAAATGTTGGTGGAAAACCCAAGCTAGGGAAGTAAATCGCGGACAAATGATACGAGATAGCTTACAGAGAAGAGATTTGTGCCTAAGCTGGTCAAAGGCCTTAGCTATATAAAGGCTAACTGTCAGCGCTTCCCCTTTGCTCTCAATGGATTCTGTTTAGCGATGGGTAAAGTAGACCATACGATCACTATAAGAGAGGGTGCAATGGAAACCATATTATATGTCATTAAGAAACTGGTGATCTTCCACGTACTTGAGATTAACTCCATCACTTTAGATATCAAATAAATGATTGCGATTGGGTTATAATTAAACGTAGCGGAATTTTAACCTTCTTTAGAAACGGGGCTAAGGCAGTCTTTCATGGAGTTGAAACTGTTCCGTAGATGTAAAACAGCTGGAATAAGGGCTAATAAAAGTATTAGCTCTGGTGCACAAATTTGAGCACTATGATAGAAGTGCTATCCCATTGAAGTTATTAATTTATTAATGCCGAGAAAAACCAACACCTGCTGAACACTCTTCTGTGGAAGTGTAACATTTTGCCAGATGGAATAGAAAGAAGCGACTTTTGCTTGTCACTTAAAGTCGAAATGCTAGCAAAAGTAATACTATTTGATATTACTTTGATACTTTGAGCCAGGGATTGATTGAATTTTCACAAAGGTGGTAGCGACGAATGACAGAAATTACCTACGATAGCTTTAGCAAGAGATCATAACGTGTAGCTTTCAGACGAGAGTCGAGTCAGCCTCTACATCCTCCCCCTAATACAATTTGATTTTTTCGCCTTCTAATTCATTACTCTTTTCGTACAGACCCGTCTGGAACATATACTGCAAATGTTACGGGTGTGCTGCTATCCGACTGGGATATTAGGACACGTGTGTTGGTATATAATTTGTATAAATTACTACCTGACCCGGCAGAATTCATCATGTCTTAAATGTGAATATCAAAATAAATTTACTACTCATTTCCGTTTCTATAAAACTTCTTCTTAAAATAATTATTAAAAAACACAAGAGTTGACACAATTGCTCAATTCATTTATGCGTAATGCAATGACCAAGAGATATAACGTCTTATTTATTATGTACTAGCCGACCCGTTGAACTATGTATCGCTTCACATTAACAGCTACTAACAGTTTGTTTGGTAAAAAAATAAAGTATTGGTTTTCCATTTTGTCAGCAATTTTATCATTTTTTTTCGTTATATGAACCTTCTCCTCCTTCAATGGCCAACACAGCCAAAAAAGAATTAGCGAAATTTGTCCATCCGTTCAGGCGTGATGCGACGACCACGCGAAACGGATAATTATTTTCAAGCTGTTGCATATCTTCTATCGCGGGTCTTGAGCGTGGAGACTGAATCCAGAAATTCCGTAACGAAAATAACCTAACACTCCCCACTCCGACAGGCAAAGCAATTATACTGTTTATTTTTGCCATCTATCGATGAATAGCAGAATTTTTCATGACTTTTTGATCACGCTTGTCCCTTTAGTTCAGCAACTAGCCTCTAGGTGGCATTGGTTGTATCGGCGGAACTGTGCGTGCGTGATCCTCTTCGCCCCGCAATCTGGTGAATCATGCATGCTTATGCAAAATAGCTTTACCGCGGCAGTCTCTGAGTGCTAGAGGTCTTTTTGTATATATTATTATATTTTGTGATGTCGATTTGTTACATTAAATTGCTTTTTATGAGTTATGTTTGTAATATATAAATAAATAATAATAATAAATACTCCCGGACAAGTTACACAAATTGAATCTAACCCCAAAGTAAACAAATTATATGCTTGTGTTATGAGTGTTAGTCAACGATTCTAATACATAGAAATGCTTGAATATATACCAGAATACATTTAATAAACACCCAGACCTGGAAATGAATACATTTAAATGTTTATCACATAAATTCCTGCCCCCGTCGGGAATCGAACCCGAGCCTCGTGGTTGGTCAGTGTAGTTAGGCGTCTACGCAAGCCACTCGACCAAAGAGGAGGTCATAAATCACGTAGGTATATTATATGTGCATGACATAAAACTCATGAATAGTAACTTACAGGTTCAAGCCTAAGCATTACTCAAGGTTGTATACACTCCATGACCCTAATGGTGTCACGTACTTGTCATCAAGTTGCTCGTGACCCAACGTATGGGGCACTGAATATCGGATTGCTGAACATTATTTTAATCACCTGTTCCCATTAATTATCTTGATATAGATAAGTGTCCCAAACTGTTGTCACAACCACAACCAATGTGTTAATAAATGTTTCGCTTGGGTTTTATCGTCGCGTATGAGTTAACCGCTAAAATATCGAAAATTCTGCATCATTTAATAGTTTTATTGGCCGTCCTAAATAATGTGATTAAAATTACTGTGATAAAATTTAGCAAATTTTAATTTAATAATTCTAGAATTTTCAAGTGACCAAGAAACCCTTCGTATTCCTTAAACTGATAGTATAGACTGTGTATCAGATATTTTGAAATGAAAATACTTACTCACGTTGAAAAATAGTAACACAAAATCCCGAAACACATTTCATAAGCAGAATATACACCGTAACTAGATTTTTCCATACTTTAGTGGGGTATGCCTTATTTTTTGTATTCAGTTTAGGGTAGGTTCACACCCACAGCCTTTTGTAATTAAAGATTTGTTTATCTCATAATGTCAATATCATAAAAGAAAATCATATCATAAAAGATTTCTAGAGCTATTAACTAACTTTTAACTACTTCTAGTTTTGGGCTATCTACTTTTATCACTTAACATAATTGCACGTCTCTGTAATATTTCAATCTAGAAGATGTAGGTAAACTCAATCACTTAAAAGTTGACAACGCACGTTTTTTCTAGGGTGTTATTATAATAAAAAAAACATGTCTAAATATTTCGCTATTTACACGGCATGCAAGCATTAAAACAGACTTGTACGATTCCTAACTTCATGTTCTATATTAATATTTTACAATATTTACTATTATTAATGTATAAATAAAATTTTAGATTATTCTAGTGAATTTTCATATTTTTTAAAATGTTACTAGCCGACCTGGCGAACTTTGTATTTCTTGACATTAACAGCTAGTAATAGTTATTATAAAAAAAAGAAATTCTTTTTCAGGATTTACTCTACATAAGAAGTTTTCTGACATTAATCTATACACAAAAAAATAACAAAATTGTCTCATCCGTTTAGAAGTGTAGCAATAACCACGGGAAATGGTAATTCATATTTTTGATATACGTATTGAACTTTTTAATAACTTTGGTGTGTGTGGGTTTATGGGTATTTATCTAATATATAAAATTATCGTATCACAATGTACGTTCCCGTACTTCTCCAAAACTGCTTGACCGATTCTCACGAAATTTTGTAAGTATATATTAGTAGGTGAGAGAATCGGCCAACATCTATTTTTCATACCCGTAAGTGATAAGGGTGACTCACCCAAACATTTTTTACTAAAATAACAACAAAAATATACCAGAACAACGTCTGCCGGATCAGCTTGTTGTAAACATATTTATTGTGAAATTATATACACGTATTTGTAATGTTAGTATGATGGCTCATGGTTATGGTTAGTAGGGGTCATGAAAATTGCCTTTCCTTAGTAGGGACTTGTAATTATATGTGTGTATGTATGTGCTTTTTTTATAGAGGAGGAGACAGATGAGCAAGTGGCTCGACTGATGGAAAGTGATCACCTCCGCCCACGAACATCCGCAACACCAGGAGTATCACAAATGCGTTGCCGACCTTTAAGGAATGAGTACGCTCTTTTCTTGAAGGTCCCTAAGTTATAATTGTTTGGGAATACCACCCTCGGTAACTGATTCCACAAAGGTGTTATACGGGGTAAAAAATGTCTTCGGAATAGCACAGATTTAGATCGCCACGCATCGAGATCCATTATTTTATCTGTCTCATATAAGCCTTTTAGTCTTCAAAAATACGCAGTGTAATTCAAAACAGCGACATCACAACTGGGCTTTGAGGCCCAATAATACCAATTACCCAGTTTTGGACATCCGATAAATACGTTATATTGTGACCAGAATTTCCGATGTTCCAGCGGTTGGATTTCCTGTACAGTTGGACTCCCACGGGACACTATTTATTAAACACACAATGAATTTCTGTTTCAGGTAGCTGAGGTAAATACGAAAAAATCTCAACGAATGATCAGAACCAAACCACAAACCAAACAAATTACTCGTGTGTGATATTGGTGTCAACGTCACTGACATAGAAATATTTTAATAAACATTTTATTGAATCCACCATAACCATAATATATTTTACTTATTTATTCTAACTATTTACATATTTTTTTAACATGATATATCCTTAATCCATGACTATAATACAATACGTGGTATTCATTTGCATAAGCATGTGTCAATGCAAACATTTAGTATTTAATACTACATACATACATACATACATATTTTCACGCCAAGTCCGTTACGGGGTAGGCTGAAGGTATCGAGTGCCAGACCTCACGATCCTGACAAACTTGTCTGGCTTCCTTCACATTAATTACCCTTTTCATAAAAAGACGCCAGCTTCGGAGACTCTTCACACCACCCTCGGATAATATCCGAGTAATCTGATCGTGAAATGTCAGTCTTGGTCTCCCCAGGTACTTACACCCATCCACATTTGCATTGTATATCTGCTTTGTCAATCTTTCATCTGCAATTCTTTCCACATGACCGAACCAGCGGAGCATGCCCTTTCGCATTTTAATACCAACAATTTCTTTCAATCCCACTCTTTCTCGGATCTCAGTGTTACGAATGTGGTCAGCGAGCGTTACACCATAGATTTTCCGTAGTGCTCTCATTTCAACCGCTTTTATCCTACTTTCATGCTCTTTCTGATATACCCAACTCTCGCTTCCATAAAATAACGTGGGGATAAGCACAGAATTATGCAAAGTGAGTCTAGCTTTTTGACTCAAAACCTCGCTTTGGAATAGCTTAACCAACGCTCCATTCACACTATTTCTATTGCACTCACTCTCCTCTCTACATCCCCGGTGTACCTTCCATCCCTGCTAATATGATTCATATAAAAGATGTAGAATAAGGCTTTATTTTGCTAACTCAGCGGAACTCGAATAACTGTTGTGCCAAGATGTCTCCCAAATGTCATTGAATATGACAAGCTTAACGAACGTCCCCACCTCCCACCATTGTGTGTGCTCTATGATTTCTTCGACAAGGTTGGCAAGGGAAGTGACAAGTCGGATTACTTCCCTAATTCAGATTCTATTCGTGATTTGGTCGCGGTGGCGGATGGTGGTAACATTATGACGTAGGGTTGATCAGGTCACGTGGTCTGACGCGAGTTTAGAAGTTTTTACCCATTCCAAAAAAAGTGCGTAACACCGCTAAAGAAGTTTTCACTTCAAAAATGTAACATACGCAAGATCTCGTGTGAAAAGACAGAGTCTGGTATTCACTGAATATTACATACGTCCATCCATACATATCTTCTCGACAAGTCCTTTATGGGGTAGGAACAAAGTACTGAGTACAAAATACCTCGAACCTGCCTTCCTCCACATTAATTACCCTTTTTACACAAATACGCTGATTGGTTGCCGGGGAGTCTGTTTTGCCGTTTCTTCACCTATCTGGCTAGGTTTGAAAACGATGGTAGTTTACCGTAGATAGGGATAAATTAATTTACATTCTAAAAATTGTTTGTATTAATAAATAGTCATGTAATAAATACAAAATACAGTATGTTGTAGATAGTACTAATTAATTAAAATTAGTAATCTGATTAAAACTTATTAAAATATTTGCACACCACAAGTTGGTAGAATATGTTGAAACGCTTAAATAATTTTTGTAACATCTTTGTAACACTCATATTCCGCAAATAATATTTTTTTCTTTTCTTTTCTTTTCTTAACGAGGGCGCTTGGGATTTAATATACTTAACTACATCTGGTCTGGGTGTTATAAAATGAGTCGTGGTATTTATTTGCATAAGCATGCAATACAATACAATACAATACAATACGATGCAATACAACACAATACAATAACTCTTTATTGTGCACCAAATACAGAGAAATTACAAATACATCAAATAAATATAACTTACTTAACTTAATAATAAAACTCACTTACTACCACTTACTGCCTTATTCATAAAAAATAGTTAAGTAACCTCCTAAGCATTGCTTAACTAATCATTTGATTAAGCCTTAAGCTTTGCTTAAAAATTTGTTATTCATAAAGTTCATTTTGACATTGCTTAGTTAAATACTGCTTAACTTGGTAGGTTTTGGTAGAAATGTGGCTGTATCCGTATTTCTTTTGCTAAAAGTGGATTAAACAATTGTCATCCGTTATCAACATCGTTGTTTCTGAATACGGTGTCGGACATCTATAACCTACTTATATTTCTACGATAAAATACTCGTATTGTACTACAATAAAATTAAATTTATTACTTAGAGTAAATAAAGTTGATGCAACATAGACACAAAACGTTTGAACTGATACACTGCATTTCAAAAATAATGTTTTTTAATGCATCTACATTACGTTACTAAGCTAAATATAAAATGATGTAATTTCTGTAATATTTTCCCCCGTGTTGGTTCGAGTTCCTTTGTAGAATAGACCATCTACCTTCCTGTTAGACAGCGCGAAAAAGCGACCATAGGCTTACCGTCACTAGCACCGTGACAACTTACTAGGAGGTGAGTTTCGCAGCGACTCACCCGGATTGGTACCACCGCCTTACCCATTTCTGCGTTAGCTCTTGCTGTTGAATTGTTCCGGTTCGTAGAATAAATTAGGTAGCCGGTAAACTTACTTTTGCTCGGGGCTTAACATGCCAGCCTCAGGTTGGAATGTCACCATTGCCACCTTTGGTGTCTCTAGGCGGCGTGAAATTCTCACCATCAGAAAATCTGTCTACTTTTTTGCTTCCAATATCATAACAAAATGCTCTGGAAAACTATTCGTTTCTTCATAGGAGTCATTGGCCATCTTCATAATAAAACATGTTATTACAGTCCTATATTGTTCCAAAATCCAGCATATCCCGTCCAATTTTGTCCACCCTTCAATGAAATCAAATATTTCAATGAATGTAATATAAAAAAATCATAAAAATACACAAAAAAGCCATTAAATGGCTAGTCGTTGCATTTTGTCAATGCACATAAAATCAGCTGTTTGAAATTTAGTCAGCCATTTTGTTGATTAAAATTTTAAACAAGGGTCCGAGGTTGCTTAAAGTGACAGCTATTTAAGAGTATATTTAAACAGATGATTAACTCTAAATAGCGTTTATGAATAATAATTTTTTAAGCATTACTTAAATTGGTGATTAAAAGTTAAGCAACGTTTATGAATAAGCCTGTTAGTACTTAGTATCACCACTGTGTTTTATATTTTCTCAACCTATTGCATAAATAAATCTCCATTTTCCTGAATCACATGACGCTTGAACGGAAGAACATATTTTAGTTCTTCTTTTTTTAGGAGTGTAGGGGATTTATATTACAAAAAAACATTATTCATAGGATAGGACAAAGTCTGTCAGTGCAGCTCGTTTTTTAATAAAAACAACTCTACTCAGAATTAGTTTTGCCATCTATTATGACAACTACACATTTTATGACAAACGGGTGACAGTTAACGTTTAATCTATCATTAGCTTGAAATGTCACACTGAATATGTCGACTGATACGGCACTCAGAGATGTCAATTATCTTTTAATAAGTCATAATATTGACATTTTCACGAAAAAATGATAGATTAAATGTTAATTGCCGTCACTGAGTGCGACCATAAATTTTTGATTAAAACAAGAGACGTCTTTGAGTATGTCACCAACTAACTAAAGTGGTAATTCCAGCTAATCGTAGGTGCCATGACAATACCTCTGTCTACCTATTTGAGGATACGGGCATTAACATAAATATCCATTTAATGTTTCGCCACATTTTTGAAGTTATACATCTTTTGGCGCGTTAAGAAAAAATGATGAGGGTAAATTTTTACGATGCGCGCGCACACCGTCACGAAAAACCGACATGATGAAGTTAGCTATAGATAACATTTTAGTTTTTCAAAAAAAGGTACCTTAAATATTAAATAAACTTTATTTAACTAAATAATGCATTTTATAATAAAACTTTAAATGTATTAAACACCTTTGTTCTATGGTTAGTGTCATTTTGTATACAAATGTAAAATAAGGCAAAGGATAAAAATTTTAAAAAGATTTTTATCTTATTACGCCGAAGAAATATAACTTCTAACGCATGTACATAAGTACACACACATTTTTTTTTAATTTATAAAAGATATTTATTTAACACTACATAGATGTATCCCGTGACTACACTCGTGTAGGAAGTGTCGATATTAAAATGAAAAAGGGCATGTTCAGTTGGTTCAGCCATATGGACAATATGACAGACAAAATATCGACAAAGCAGATGTACAATGCGAATGTAGATAGATGCTATTTCATACCATGATCAAATTGCTAGGGTCTTACCCAAGGGTTTTATCTAGGATTTCAAGTCAGCAATCAAACCTTCACTACGTAGCCTTGTGACTGATCAGTGAAGTAATGAGTCAGGCGGTACTGATTTTTTTTGTGTTATTGGAAAGCAAACAAGCAAACAATTCACGCCGTCTAGAGACACCAAAGGTGGTAATGGTGCGTTGGCAACCTGATGCCGGGATGTTAGGCCTCGAGCAAAAGTTGGTTTACCGGTTAACTTATCCTCCGAACCGGAACACGTCAACGGCAAGCGCTGACGTTACGACTGCGGGAATAGGTGAGGCGGTGGTACCAATCTGGGCGAGTTTCTGCTAAGCTCTACCACCTAGTCAGATGTCACGGTATTAGTGACGGTAAATCTATGCTCACTTTTTACGAGCTGCCTGGCACAGAAAGGGAGGTGGTCTATTCTGCAAAGAAGCCCTGATCAACACGGGGACAATTATTCATTTAATGCATTTCTTTGAGTTCATTATATCAAACAATTAGTTGGTTCTACTCTCATAATAAGAAACATCCGTGTCACATACACACCATAGACATTGCTGGTGAATTGAGTGTATACAACTAACCGACGTGTGGAACTGTACACGATATGCACTATTATTTGACATAATGGCGACAGGAAAACCTGGGCAAGTTGCTGCACAGCATTCTTCAAGCGGTCTTTTCTTGGTAATGGCTTATTTAACCTATGCTCGTCTCTCAAGCGCTATTAGGTAGGTAGGTAGGGAGGCAGATTTTTTAATCTACACAGAAGAACACCGACTCAAGGATATAAACAAGGTTATTTGACTAAAAACGAACAAAAGACATAACATCAAAAATCTATTTTATTTAAAAGACCTATGTAATAATATTATCTGCGTTATTGTATCCAATTTTCACCCAACCTGTAGATCACAGATACGGCTTCCCTCTATCTCATAGAAGTATAGGTGGCCAACAATATCTGCTCATATTCACGAGTGAGCAGATATTTCCATAACTCGCATATATCTAAGAAACGGCTCGAATGCTACGTGCTACGAATGCCAAGTGATATTTTGTGAGGCATTTATCTGTTATTACACCTCAGTACGGTCTCCTTTTGGAATAATGTGGACGTGGGGTAACTTTGTTATATATAGGTTACGGTAAAACTTCCAAAATGGACAAAACCCGCAACTCCTTTAAAACTAATCCTTTGGATTATATCCTACTTTTCAAAACTAAATGATGTATTTTATCGTATTTTTATTTTTTTTATTTTTTAGCACTTGCCCTGTGCGTGGGATAAATTTCTATAAATTTTAAATTTTAATTTTTTTTTTCTTTCTTTAAAATTTATAGAGATGTATTTTATCATTCCGTAAAATATTTCTTTATTTCAAATTATTTTTGGCCAAAACTATTTTATTTATATACATATATATTATCATGCTAAATCTCTTACGAGGTAGGCAAAGAGCATCGAGTGCCAAATGCTTAATCCTTATCACACAAACGAGCCGGTTTGAGAGACTTAACACCACCCTCAAATAACCGTCGTCCAATGTGCTATTAGAAAATCAATCTATGTTTCTCCGGGTAATTTTATCTATCCACATTTATATCGCATATCTGCTTTGTCAATATTTAATTTTATCCTTTGCACGTGATCGGATCAGCGAAACATGAACTTCTCATTTTAACTCACACTATTTTCAAAAAACTATTTACATTTTCTCACAAAATGAATGTTTCTAAAAACAATAAAGTTTTCAGCATGATAATTATTTGTCTATGAAATATATCCTTCAATTATTTATTTCAATAGTAAATTTACTAAAATTTGAAATTTTAGAATTTAATTTTTTTTTACATTCTGCTAACTAATTTCAGTTTTAAATTCACACGTGATATATGTCATATTAATAATAAATGTAAATTAAGTCATTGTGGAGAAATCCTACCAATTTCTCTACAAAAGTATTAAAATATAAGCTAGGTTTTCACGGTCCGCGACTTATCAGGTACACGTGAAAACTGCAGAGGGTAATGCACTGCATAGATAAGTTATATAAATAGCATATGCAACGTCTTCTCCACGGTGGATTGCTATTGATTAGGCCGGGTTTATCTTTCACGGGGAAGTCAGCTTTACATCTTCTCATATCTAAAGAAAATTAGCCACTTTAGAGTTCAGCTACTGGATTTATCGGTCAATCGACATTTGAGCCAACAGTGTGTTGTGTACAAATGCCTATCTAGACGTTTTCGACTATGTATTTTTTCTGGTTTAACCGTAACTCTTTCTACTTGACACTCATATTTGCAGTGTTCTTTGAAAGTACGTATCATTTTCGTATAGTTTGAACTGAAGTTCTATTTACAATCCGAGCTCCTAAAACGTAGCATTTTCATTCGAATATCGTTGTATGTGTCTGTTCAAAGCTGAACTTCAAATGTTTTGAGAGCAATTGCAAGTATACGAGTGACAGGTTTCAAAATCGCATTCTAATTATAATATATAATTGTATTTAAATAAATCTGTAATGTAGAGAAGAGTTCTGTACATTAAAGATACTTAAAAATGGTGCAAGCTACTCAAAAGGAGTAGCAGAACAAAGTAGGATATTTTTTATCCTACTGACTATATGGCTTCCGGTGGGAGAAGGGTAAGAGTTAAAATGGGAATTTGGCTATATCTTGTTAATTAGCACGTAGTATCATTTTTTTACTGTTTTTTTTTTGTAGTGTGCAAGTTGTCCCTTTTTTTAAGTTAAAATTATGTTTTGTAGCTTAAAAATTACAGGCATATCAACATGCAGTATAAAGTGACTAAATGAGTTGAAATCCGGAATGTACAGAATCATTTAAACTTACAAGTCATCTGGTATATACGTATAATATATTCACGCTAAGTCGCCGTGCAGGTAGGTAAATAGTGTTGAGTGCCAATTGAAAATTTGCCGTGTTAAAATATAGTTAACTATTTCAAAGACACAATGTGTATACAAGTTAAAGATAAAATTTTGAATGACTGAAATGTTAGCGGTTTTGCATAAATGTAACTCGCACTAGGTAGTGCTAGAAGTACGCTTCAATAACAGGATAATAATGGTAGTATGATCAATATTGTTAATTGGTAAATAATTGCTTTAATTACTCTGTAACCTTTTTCCATCTTAAAATATATTATTCATACGGACGCAATATCGTCTGCCAATTTTGGGTTTAGTATAGCCAGTAAACTTACATAACAGACTTAAGGATAACAAAGCTCAATTTTAGACTAGTATCATTAACATCTTTGGTGTCATCTCTCATTGTAAGCAACATGTATTTCTTGGCACTCAAAATCAATAAATAAAATAAATTTTAATCCTATTAATATTATAAATGCTATAGTTTGTAAGGATGAGTGTATGGTAGTTACTTTTCACGCTCGAATGGCTAAACATATTTGTCTGAAATTTTGAACACAGAGACATTATGACCTAGATTAACATATAGGTTACTTTTAATCCCGAACGCACAGTGGGTTACTATGGAAACGTCGGCGAAGGCGCAGGTAATAGCTTGTGTTATAAATGCGAAAATTTGTGAGTATATGTATGGTTGTTTGTTACTCTTTCACGCTCGAACGGCTAAACGGATTTGTATGAAATTTGGAACACAGATAGATTATAGCCTGGATTAACATAAAGGCTTTTAATCCCGATCACACCACACATCACACCGCAGGCAACAGCTAGTACTTTATAAAGCTTCTGTTATCACATTTTACATACGAAAAACTGAACTAAACGAAAAATCTGACTCGCTACTGTAATTAATTGCTTAGCACCTTGAAATTCTAGTCTAGTCAAACTGATCGACAATGGTCACAAAACGCTGTGAAAAGACGTTAAAATCTTAAGCGACAAGTTAAAGATACCATTACTGATAGAATTTAAACATTGCATTTAAAATTGTCATCCCCGTTGTCTAGCGGTCTGGTGTAGAACTTGATCCCTTTAGATCCCGTGCTTATTTACGCTCCGGACAACAAAAGGAAATTGTGTTTTTTTCAATTTTCCAATGGAAACAACGTTGCCCGGGATATGTGCGCGGTTGGCGATAAGCTTGCAACCTATAACTTTGCGGGACTTCGTGTCTTAGACTAGTCGTGAGTGACCTGATTGTAGTCCATTGGACAGTATCATCTCGTCCATCTGCGTACCTTTTGGGGGAAATGCACGAGTATATACTTTTTTATGAATGCAAAAAACAAATGGAAGAAAATGTTAAAGATTGCTATTTAGGTATATCAAGCGAATATGTAGTATCCTCTTATATATTTATGTTTTGAAAGTCCTGCAGTCCTAAATACTCTTTATATAGTTTTAAAAGTTTCAATTCTTTAAATTTGTTATATAAAAACTTATTTCTATTAAAATAACACTTTTTACTTTGAGTAGCAAAAGTCTAATTTTAAATCTACGTACAGTTTAAATTACGGAAACCAGGGTCGAGTTATCTATTACGATAATTATACATAGTTATTATAAAAACAAAAGTTTGTTAACGTAAATTGTTTTTCGCCGTAGAAGTATAGATCTCCTGTATAGGATAGACCATCTGCCTTGCTGCGAGGCAGCTCGTAAGAGACGAGCAAAGGTGAAATGACTTATTTTCAACAAGATCACCGGTGCACAGTATTCTTTAACTATAAAATCAGTCATGCCTAGTTTTTATGATATTGATACAAAACGTTCTATATCAACATCGAGAGTGAAATTCCTGTCATGCTCAGTACACTACTTTTGAAAAAAAAACCTAAGTCAAAGCTCTTGTCCTGAAAACTAAAATTTATTTTTTAAATTTATTAATTTTCGAATCTACGAAGCAAATTCTTTATGAGACAAAACCTAAAGGTAGCGAAGACTGCATTATGATATCGTTTTCGTGAATTAGAATGTTAGAAGTGCATGATGTCAAAATAATTCTTCTGCTCATTTCGAAATATTCGCTCTTAAGGACAAAAATATTAAAAAAAAGGATACAAAAGTTCTGAAAGTTTTCGACATATTTTTTTTGACAATAATTATTCAGAATGAGTTGTAGAATCTCGTCACAAGAAAATATTGCCAATTGACAATTTAATTTTTTTTGTTTCGGAAAGTTTCAATGTTCCGAAGTCACGTAACCGTGATTTTTAGTGAACTGCGAATTTAATCAAAATCTGAATGAATGAATGAATGAAATCTTTATTGTGCGGAATTAAACTTATTACAAAATGGTACAATTAAGTATTTACAAGAGCATATCATTATAGTTTATAGTACCTAAACAAAAGGTGAACTTAATCTGAAAATGTTTATGATAAGGTTGGTTTTAGCTTTATCAAATATGAACAAATGAATGAATTTGCTTCGCAGGTTTAAAATAAATTAATTAAAAAATCAGTTTTTGGGACACAAACTTAGACCTACGTTTACTTCGAAACTAGTATACTGAGCATGATAGGATCATAGGTTTTTTCTCATGCTGTTGGTATGGAATGCTTTTGTCTTATTATGACAAAACATGAGCATGTCCGATTTTAGAGATAAAAAAATACTATGCGGTGGTAAAATGCAATAAAATGCAACTCTGCCTGAACTGAAATTAAACCTAAAATTATTTCCATCGTCATGAAGACACTATCATGATCTGTTTAGGACAATAGGTAGCTGGTAGACTTGCGCAATTGCCATAACAATGCATCTACAAGATGGCAACACACCAGGAGCATCTAAGGCCATAGATGCCTTTTTGTTATCTTATCACATCAAAAATACAAAGTGAAGTTACAGCCTATAAATTCAAAGCTCAATAAGATACATAAGATTTAACAGAACACAAATCTATCGAGAAAAGATTAACAAATGTCTCCGCCAGCGTAACGAGTGGCATGTCCGCTCGCAGTTAGTCAGGTCAAACTGACCGTGTCTGGTCACGGGTCGCGGTGATCGAGCGCTGGAGTGTTGGGCGACGGGTCAACTCTGAATAACAAGGGAAGGATAAAAGGACGAAGATTAATATTCAGGTGTATCGAATTCGATAGTGAAAAATCCCTTTTATGTTACACATTATAGTTTTCATTTATTTTCAATCAAAAATTGGATTTTGTACTGACTGAGCTACCAGACGTCTTCTGATAACCCCGTGTTGGTCCGGGCTCCTTTGCAAAATAAACCACCCGCCTTCCTGCCAGGCAGCTCGTATAAGGCAAGCGTAGGCTTACTGTCACTAACACCGTGACGTCCTACTAGATGGTAGAATTATATCCATATTTTTAGTGTATATCTGTTTTGTCAATACCTCATCTGCCTTGCTTACCATATGACCGAAACAACGCATTTTTTATTATGCATTATCACTTTCTGATATTGCAAATTCAATCGACCATGAATACATAAAATCCTTGCATAATTCAATAAATTCTTTTACAATAATATTTTGGAGTAAAATGTGTTTTTATAATAAAAGAAATAGATAAGTTCTAGAGAAACACTACAGAAAATACAGATATTTTAAATGAAATATAAATATTTACAATAAAACGGTAGCAGAGTTAATTCTATTTCAAAATTTTAGTGTTCATATGTGTGATATATAAAAAAATAAAGAGTTTTTGTCTGCCTGCCTATATATTATGAACGCGATTCTATAAAACATTGATCAAATCTAGTATTAACCAAAGGAAGATTACAGACCATTTTTATCCTATTTACAATGCAGTTCTGATGGAAGAGAGGTTTTGAAATTCACACAATGTCACAATGTAAATAAGGCTTTAATTTATTAACGCTTAATCCGATTACACGTTATTTATTATTTTGTAATATCTGCTTTGGACAACATTGGACTAAACATAAATGGAAGAATTCTTAGCCAATTACGTTTTGCAGACGATCTTATTTTATTCTCAGAAGACCCAAAAATTCTACAAGAAATGCTACAACATCTATCAAATGAAAGCGCCAAGGCTGGGTTGTCGATGAATTTGACAAAAACAAAAATATTGACGAATTCATTACAATTAGAGTCTATATATGTAAATAAGAAACAAATAGAATATGTTACAGAATATATATACTTAGGCAAATTAATATCTACTGAAGAGTGTATGAATAAAGAAATAGACAGAAGAATTACTAATACGCTTTTGGGATGTGAATGGGAATAAAAAAGAAACTATTTGAAATTTGTATTATGCCTTGCTTATTATATGGTTGTCAAACTTGGGCTCTAACAGAGCAAATGAAAAATAAAATCAAAGTTTGTCAAAATAGTATGGAAAGAAGTGTAATGGGAATAAAAAGAAGAGACAGAGTGAAACTAAGTGATATCAAAGGAAAAACAAAATTTAAGAACGCACACAAAGCCTACAGAATGTTGAAATGGCGATGGACGGGGCACATGATCAGAGAGAACAAGGAGAAATGGACTAAAATAGTAACGGAAGGGTACCCGAGAGGTTGTACAAGAAATAGAGGAAGGCAAGCTAAAAGATGGGAGGATGATTTTAAGAAAGTAGCTGGCTCGCTATGGTTACGTCTTGCAAGAGACAGGAACTCTTGGAAATCTTTAGAGGAGGCCTTTGTCGAAAGACAAGCTGTTGAGAAGGAACTATTGCCGATGTTAACTAACACATTAAATTTGTATAGTTTTATAAATTAGGCTTAAGAATACTATGTACTTGTAAACATTTAAACAGCAATAAAGGCTTATTTTATTTTATTTAATATCTGCTTTACAGATTCTGTAAATGAAAAAGCAGTGTGTTTTGTTATTTACATAATAACACTAGGTACAAAGTTAGAAAATTTCTTGAAATCCAGAATATAGGGAAACATTTAAATACATAGTTAATTTGAAACTGGTATTTAGACTCTTAGGAATTTCAACTATATGTACCTAATAATATTATGAATGCGAAAATTTGTCTGTCAAGTACATTTGATGTTGATTTACAAATTTAAATCGGCTTAGCGTTTACTGCAAACGTAGCGTGCGAATACAGCAGCTAGCAATAAATAAGTTGTTTTATTTCGTAGAATATACCTCCGCTTGTACAATACCGACTCTTAATAAATATAGGTGAAACTATACTTATAACTATCTATCTATACTTAGTTATATCTGTACTTATTATCTATACCCATATACTTAGAACTATCTACATTTTGAGAAGTTTACAAAGAGTGAAATGTACACTATTAACATTTTTTCTACAATCTGTTAGAAATAACGTAACCAAAACGGAAAGCAGCTAGTTGGATGATTTCACAAACGTACCTAGTCATCTAATTAGGTTGCAGAAACTAGGCAGGCAGCAGTGGTCTCGAACCTACCGA
>NJDD01004695.1:8400-50705 GCA_002245505.1 Calephelis nemesis | reverse complement strand
CATATAATTTTTGCGTATAGTTTTAATTACTCTCAACTTAATAGTTCCGTTTTCACTTCTATCGGCAGTCCCACGACTGCTACTGTTTTTTTAATAGATAAATTATAAGTAAGTATATTTCATAACCATGCGAAGCCGGGGTGGGCTGCTATTTAAAAATTAAGTGTAAAATCATTAACATCTAATTTGTACTCATTTTTTATTTTTTGATACAAATTCAATCCCTTAAATCCCTGTCCGGAAAATTCATTTACATTACGGCCCTGTGATATAATTACGGGATATTTCAGGGTGTGATGACTTTGGGAATGGTTTGTGATTCGCGAGAAATTATATTAACAAATATGAGGCTTCGCTGTGGGATGTTTCAAAAATCTTTCATCCATACTTAGAAAATAACATGTCCTGTCTGACTGATTCATTATCACCTAACAGAAACTGTTACAGAGTTATAGTCATGAAATTTAGTGAGTAGGGTCATTTCATTTAGTAGACTAGATTGAGAGGGAAGAATTTCAGAAATTCCGTCCTTAGTGGGTCAAAGGACGGAATTTTGGAAATTCTTTCACTATGGGCGTGAAATAACCCACATTTTAAAAGTTTGTATAGAAAACGGTAATTTTTAAGTTTTTTTGGGCTACTTATTGAAAATGAGGGGACGTCTAAGGGGACGAAATAGGGGATGAAAGTTTGTATGACTTGTAAGTTTGTATGTTGTTGTTTGTTTGTATGGCCTGTAATCAGTAAATATATTAACTGCCACGAGAGCAAAGCCGCGGTTAACAGCCAGTCCTCTAATAAAACTACACGTTGTCAAAACCTGACCTTCCTCCAAGTTATTTATAAAAACCTAAAATATATATTTTTTTACCGGATCGAAATGGATTATTATCCTGGGATCCTGGAAATTTTTTGCGGTATTATATTTATTTGTTGTTAACTAGCTTAATCGCATGTAATATCAGATTTTTTTGAAGATCCTGCTACTTATATAAGAAAACACAGCAAAAAATAATTTACGAAATCCATTCACGAGTGATGCGATAGCCAAAGGAAATATAAACTCATTTTTATGTTTAAGATATTATATGGTTGGGAATCAGAGATACTTTTTTCACAATATCAAGATTTCACAAGAGCTTTGCTAGTTTGAAACATGTTTGTTTTCATATTAAATTAACAAAAAGAAAAAAAAACAACTACAAATAAGAAAAATCGAAAGATTTGACTAGTGGTGCTGAAAACTTCTCAGAAATATTATGTAAAATCAAATTCATCTAAACGAATTTCCTGAAATGTTTTCATTCTGAAAACAGATCCAATTTTGTGATATGTATTACTTGATTTTTCCAATAACTTAATTAATTTTAATGACGTACTCATAATGATCAATTATAAATAATTACACCATTAAGATATGTTGAAGACTATTGATACCAGTATGATTGAACATGGAGGTCGTATATTAATTAATATGTTAGCAACCGTTAGTGCGATATGTAATTAATTTATGCATGATGGTTGATACATTATTATCAATTCGTTAATAACACATATTAGAATTACAGCGATACTCCAAAATTGGACGTGAAAATAGGATCTTTTTCATAAATTTATAAAAATAATTCGGCTCCCAAAAATAGGTGATATCCACCCCCAAAATTAAAGCAACCAACAGCATAGGCTTAACTTGAAAACACTGGCAAAATTATGTGATTTCAAGTCAGCTTTGCAAAAGAGCCTTTGCAGCAACCGAAACCAGTTTTTACGGATTTCCAAATTAAGTAACCGGCGTCATGTGACCTTTAATAGTGTTAACTACAATCTACTAGTAGGTAGAATTATAGGTTACACTACGTCAATCTATTGTTAGTTAGAAGTTAAAGATCGCTAAAAATAGATTTATAGAACATATGATTCTAACTCCTAAAATAAAATAAATACTTTTTAGGTAGTTTACAAGACGCAGAAAGTCGTTGATAAAAAAAGTATCTTCACGATTATATCCCCGAAGAAGTAGGCAGAGGTACACCTGGCACCCACGACTAGCCGAAGACACTAAGTTCCACAATGTGATAGGTGGCAAGCCTATCGCCAACCGGGCAATTCCGAGCAACGTTTTTTTTTATTAAAATATTAGAAAAACCCAATTTTCTTTAAGTTGCTCGATCCGGGATTCAAACCCGGGACCTCAGGCAGTCAAATCCAACAACTGAAATGCTACACCACAGAGAGGCGACTTCACTGATAACAAATTAAAAAAAAAACATGTATAGTATATAAAAAAGCTAGTATTTTATTCAGGAATGAAATTGTGGGAACTCATTTAAAATATATAATCTCAGCACTTACGCCTAGGCAATTTCTTCGATATGTTCCACTAAAGTTTACGTCTCAATAGTGACCTAAAAAACGTGATAGCAGCGGCCATTACAGTTTATAGACCATAAACGTGCATGGACATTAGCTGACATTATATTACAATGTAATGTAATGACGTCGACATGGTTTTCTAATAAACGTACTTTCACCATTTCGACCTTTTTAAATAAAAAAAAAAGTAGCAGTCGTGGGACTGCCGAGAGAAGTGAAAACGGAACTATTAAGTTGAGAGTAATTAAAACTATATTATGCAAAAGTTATATGAATTTTTTTTATGATTTATTTGGGTTTATTGTATTATGTCATAATATGATGGGTTAAACAAATCATGAACAAAATATAAATACAAAGTGGTTGAAAAAATAATTAATATACGATTATCTTGTCAGTCAGAAATAGTCGATGTATTAGTGTATACGTGTACAAAGGCTACTGCGCGTGCGCTAGTCTGGCTCTCCATAGCTATAGATATACTATTATCATTAGCATGTCGGTGACGCGAACCGAGGATTTTACCCTCTACCAAAACGCTCAACGCGCCTAAAGAAATTTTCACTTCAAATACTGTCGGTATATCGTACCATGGTTCTTGACGTTGCTGTTAGTAAGGGTGGATCCCTTACTAACAGCAACGTCAAAAGAGTGTTTGGCTGGAGAAATAAGGATCCAGTAAATACCAAGTTCTGTATTTGTCAAACATTTTTAACACTGATTTGGGCTTGATTTCATACTAATCCTATAAATGTAATAAATGCGAAAATTTGTCTGTGTTTTGTTTGTTACACCTTCACGCAAAAACCGCTGAACAAATTTTGGTAAAATTTTGCACACACATAGGCGGTAACTTGGATTAACACATAGGATAGTATTTTTGCCGAAAAATGTTCGTGTGGGCCCATTAACCAAGCGGGCAACGCAGCAGGCAACAGCTAGCTGCTTCATAAAGTAAGTTTATTAACAGTGTCCGCCGCATCTACATTTTTTGAACTGAAAACTTCTTTAACGGCGTTACGGACTTTTTTCGGAATGGGAAAAAATTCTAAACTCGCGTCAGGACACGTGGCATGATCGAAAATTCGTAAGACGACGCAGGGCGCTTGCACGAATTTTCGTGTTGTCATGTTTGTTTACAATAGCGCAATAAATTAATATTGTATTCTAGCACATAAATGATAGTGCTCTCATACTGATAATTAAAGCAATTCGTGCAAAATTATTCTCTGACCATTCCAAAATATCAAAAATGCACAACGTTAATATTCAAGTTTTCACTTCTCCCGGAGCGCAAGCCGTCTTTTTTGTTTGGTTTACTGCCATCCCTAATCAAAATACGTCTTAATATTTCTTCAAAGTGACTGAATGTCTTTGTTTGGATGCAATTAGCCTAAATTGTCTCAAGACGGTCGTAGTAGCAAATTTTCTAGGACTGTTTTAATACTACCAAGCATGCAACAATAGGTCTGCAACAGACTTATAGTTTTTCCAATAGTTTTATTTATTTAGTTATTTTTATTCTGTGGTAATAATTTAAGCATACGTACAAACGGCAGTTTTATCGCTTAGAGAAATCTCTGTCACTCAAATAAGAACATGTAATTTATTAAAATTAAAAAAAAAAATATACGCAACTTTGTACGTAACGTATATAAGTTCAACGACGAAATCAGCGAGGTTTATTCATATTTATTCTATATATTAATACGTGAAACAAAAACTTTGGACCCCTTTTTAAGAAAATCGCGTTGACGGAGGAGTATGAAATTTGGCACACTCATAGTTTATGTACAGGAGAAGTGCAGAACGCTAATATTTTTAGTGATAATGTTTATAAAGTGCATTTATTCAAAAATTAAAACATTACACGTACTACCATGCATTATAACAATAAAAGATCACAGATGGCGCACCATTTAGTTCGACACCATACAGTACATTTCGATCAATGGGCGACCACTATTATAATAAAAATCTTAATACCTTTCGAGCTCATAGAATACTAGGATGACAAGCTTCGCCATTCAGGTGCTAAAACGTGCTAAAACGTCATTTACCAATCATTGACAGGTTTTATCACATTTTTAATATGTATGCGTATACTTTTATATATTCACGCTACGTGTTCCAAATCTCACATTCACGCTAAGAGTTCCAAATCTCACATTCCTTCCCTCACATTAATTACCCTTAAAACTAGTACTAAACATGCCACTTTCGTAGATTCTTGACACCACTCACGAATAGTACCCGAGCGATTTGCTCCTGGAGTGTCAACATAGGTTTCCCCGACGTACATTTATGCATATTCGATTTGTGTATCTGCTTTCTCAATCTTTCATCTATCATTCTTTGTACATGAACGAACCAGTAGAGGATGCTTTTACTCATTTTTACACCAATACTTTCTTTCAATCCCACTCTTTCTCGAATTTTATTTTCTTTTGAAGCGAGTCTCTAACACCTGAACTCAAAACCTCGTTTTGAAATAACTCATTAATATCTTTCCAGCGGTTTAAAAATAAAAGCGTGAAAGACATACTGACTTTCGCATTTGTTGTATTACTGTGGATTATTAACTCATTGCTAGTTATATGTAAACAAGATGATCACCTTATCATGTTTCTGAGAAGGAAGTTTCTTTTAATGAAACTCATGTGTAACAAGCGTTGCAGTTGAAGGGAGTAGAATGGATATTGAACAAGGAAAAGAAAAAAAGGAAAAAGAAAAAATCGAATATGGTAAAACTAGTAGTATTGGTACACAAGCAAGGCAACCTGTAGAATTTCACCAATCCTTTTATCCTATTAATATTATAATAAATGCGAAAGTTTGTATGTAAGTATGTTTGTTTGTTACTTCTTTACAGAAAATTTTCTTAGCAAATTTTCATAAAATTTGGCTCCCACATAGAGGGTAGCTTGGAATAACAAATAGGATAGATTTAATCCCGAAAAATAATTCTGTGACACCACTAACCACGCGGCAACGCCCAAACAACAGCTATTAAAAAATAATTTAATAAATACGGCGGCTATTATTTAAACGTCTAGTGAGGGTCTAGCCTTAGGTGCATATGTGGGAGCTAGCTGCGTAGAGTATCTAGTTCGTGACGGGAATTTTATGTCCTAGAATAATTAACTTTAGCGTGAATCTAGGAATAGATAAACCTATCCATGTTATGTAATAGATGTTATGAATAGTATCAATTTGGATTATAAAAAGATTTTTTTATCTGTACTTCTTAAAATTCAACTTATTTTATTATTTAATAATTAAAATAACATGTTCTAACTGACTGATTCATCATCGCTGAGCGAAAAATGTTAGAGTTTCAGCCATGAAATTTGGTTAGCAGGGTCATTTTAGGCATAGTCAGGTAGACACCCATTAAAGATGGAATTTTGAAAATTTAATCGCTAAGGGGGCAAAATAGGGGTTAAAAGTTTGTGTGGAAAATTGACATTTTTTAAAAAATATTAAAAATAATTACATAATATGTATGTAAGCTTTTCTGGAAATTCTATCCCCAAGGGAGGAAAATAGTGCTTGAAAGTTTAGATAAAAGTCCTTATTGTTGGGCTATAATCAGTAAATATATTAACCAAGCCCAACTTATGGACAGTGAAAAAGCGAATATAGATAAAAGTGAACAAAGCCAAGAAGTGTCTATTTACTCTTTACTTGAAGATACGAAAATTTCTTCATTGGTAGAGAGTTCCATTCCCTAGCCTTACGAAGAAAAAAAGGAAGCTTATTTCTTAGTTCGCGAGCAGGTTATATTCCCAAGGTCGGAATAACACCTTGTCGGACGTCTCGATTCTCAGCCAAGAAAATGTAGAATCAGGCTGAGAAGTTCTTTGACACAATTACAAAAGTATAGTCTATAGAAAATTGAACTGAAATTGAATGATCGACTGGAGGACGATTTCGCTAATAATCCATCTCAGTAACCGAGAGTTTGATTTCTGTTTGATCTTTGATAACTGCTGTCATAACCAATACTTCGCAATCTCGATTTGTCTTTTGTTATAATGCTGTACATTCTAAATATCTGATATTATTGTAGGCAACTGGTAAACTAGGTTTTGTGATAATATAAGGTACTTCTTAATCACATGTGTGATTTCTTTAGGTTATTATACTGAGCAGTACTTATCCCCAGAGTTAGTGTAGAACGCCTATTTCATGGCTAGTCTGAAACAAATTTCGATTTCATGCAAGTAAGTTAACGAAATTAAAATAATAATCGGTATATTAATGTACAAAAAAAAGTACCTGAAATTCTACATTTTCCATGTTCATCGCATCACCATTTAACCTGTTATTCTGGGCTATCAGCAGAATAGATCATCTGCCTTCATGACAGGCAGCTCATAAAAGGCGAGCATAGGCGTACTGTCATTAACACCGTAACATCTGACTAGGTGATATAGTTTTGCAATCACTACATTACTATTAATAAAAGTTTTCTCAAACAGCACATGAAAATCTTTTTTTTTTGAAGTGTATCAGTTTTCTTTATATGTAGAACGCGGTCTAATCGTCATAAATAATGTACCAGTGTACGTGTGGTAAAATTTAAAATCTTTTCAATATATCATGCTTTCCATATGCAAAGATATCTGAGCACTGAGCAGTCACGCCATAAATCAAGTTTAGCGAGCACCATCCACAAAAGACGAGCACTTATTCTTTGAAAAGTTTAAGATAGCTGCCATAAGCGAGGCGGTAAGTGGAGCGTCAAGCAGGGTATTGGAGTCAATAGAGTTGGAAATCTGAAGGTTCACTGCATAAACAGCAATAGTAAGGTCAGAAATGTTTTTTGTGTGATAACTTAATGTACCGTTTTCTTCACATATTTGGCTTTTTTTATGGCCTTTATCCCTAGCCTGAAGCTAACACAATTATACTTAATCTACTCTTGTTGTGTATATACTATTTGTGTACGTTAATGTTGTGACAGCGCCAACTAATATGTTAAAACTTTTAGGTGTTTGTAAATGGAAGTGAATAAAATAAAAATAACTACGTTAAAAAACCGACTTCAAAACTATAAAGTTGAAAATAATAATGATTTCATATTAATATCTTTTTTTGAGCAACGTTTTTTTATTAGAAAATTGAAAATATACATTTTCTAATTTCTTTTTGTTACCCGACCCGGGGATCGAACCCGGGACCCCAAAATGTCAAGTCCGACGCCGGACCGCTAGGCCACAGATGTGATAACGCTATAGAATCACCATAATATTATAATATGCGACGCTACCGCTTCGTCTTTGCTTATGACCCTTAAAATGTTACGGTAGCATGTTGGATCATGTCCTTTGTACTATGACGGTTTGTGCTGTACACACTTAGCACTAAGAACTGTTAGTGGAATGAAAGAAAAATGTTACAAAGAATATTTTATTGAAATTGTAATTCTATAGCAAGAGCTGTAATAAGAAATGTGACTGATTTTTATTACGAACATTTCTTTTGAAAGGGCTCTTTGAAGAAACATATTATGTGAATCTATATTAAACGACTTATTTTTAAGACAGTTGGTTTGTGAAGATTAAATATTATACCTGTACTTACGATTTATGAAGTCTATTTGTCTACCTTATTCTCCGAACCGAAACACGTCAATGACAAGCCCTGTCGTTATGGAACCAGGAATAGGTAAGGCGATGATACCAATCCAGGCGAATCGCTGCAAAACTCAACCACCTAGTCAAATGTCACGCTGGTAGTGGCTTTAAGCCTATGCTCGCTTTGTACGAGCTGCCTGGCAGGAAGGTAGTTGACCCATTTTGCAAAGGAATCCGCACCAACACGGGATAAAGTTCTTGAATATTGAGAATGAAAAGTATTCATAAAGTTGGAAGAAAGTTTTCGTTTTTGTATTGTGAAGACTAACTACCCTACCCTCTAGGCAAACGATACTAGTGAATTCTAGTTTTATGATCGCAGAAAGTAAGTATTTTCACCCCCATATCCCCGAAAAGGTAGGCAGAGGCACAACCAGGAGGCCCAAACCGTGAATCAAATCCGCGACCTCAGACAGTCAAGCCCGACAACTGAACCGCTAAACCACAGAGGAGACAAAAGAGAAAAGTGGCAGAAAGCGGTACAAAATGTTACCTTTACGGGAAAATCTTTTCAGGGCTCCTCCCCCCGTGTAAAATTTGTGAATTTTATAGGCTTAAAATTAGTTCTTAAACGGTTTTTTTTAAATATCACTTCTGGTACTACTTAAGGTTTTTACTTGTATAGTAAAAACAATGTTACCCGAGATTGGATAAATGTCCCATTAGCAATAAGCTTAAATTTCAGTTGCAAATCTGCGTAACACTCTGGAGATACGGGCGTGAAAATACAGTTTGATCAAAGATAATTTCCGAGAACAAGATGATCTGGACCGGGGGATAGTTTAACTGGTAAACTTGCACTATAAGTATAATGTCCCGGCCACAGAACATCGACACACCTGTAACATCTATGGTATTGGTTGACCACAATTGTCTCTTACTGTCAGGCGAGTTGTGTTCTTATTCGCGTTGCGATCATGAAATAAAAAATACACGACAAGGACAGTAATCTCAAAATGTAGGTACAGGTAATAAATATAAAAATTTATGGCGATTTATATCAGATTCGATAAATTTAGTAAGAAAAAACTATGTTCACGCTATATCCGCGAAGCGGTAGGCAGATACACAAGCAAGTCCCCTCCCTTAGCCATAGACACAAAGTACCATAATGTGATAGGTGGCAAGCCTATTGCCAACCGGAAACATTTCCAATCCCGAGCAAAGCTATTTTTTTTAGAAAACTGAAAATGCCCATTTTTTTTGTTGCCCGACAACAACAAACAATTTTTTTGAATTAAGAAGTAGTAGTAAATACGCAGGACTAATGGACACATAGCAACCATAACCTTTCTACCTTCGAATACTGTAACACCAAACTTAAAATTCGTAATACCATTTAATAAAGTAAACAAATGAGAAAAACTTCAAATGCTCACGGAAGATTTTGTGTGATATTTCTGTAAAAAAGTGTGTATCTTCACACCTGGAACCTCGGATGGAAATAAAAGGAAATGAAATTAAGTGAACAAACGATAAGGCAAAGATACAACCGGGACACATAATTAGTCGAAGGCATTATTCAATACGGCTACGGTACAGCCCGGCCACGAGATAGCGATGCACCTACTTCTATGATATCTGTAGACGTTAGTTATCTCTTGTTCACTGTCTTTTCCCATAAAAAAATGTAAGTGTCAGAATTTATGCGAATTTTTTGATTAAAGACCGTTTACGCTGCTATCCCATATATACACAGATGTAATTGTCTCTTACTAGCTGTTGCCCACGGCGTTGCCCGCGTTATCGCCTCAGGACATTGTTTTGGCATAAGATCTGTCCTATGTGTTAATCTAAGTTACTTTTTTACTATCAGTGGAAACATCTGCTTTTATCTGATATTTACAAAATTTTTGTGACGTGCGGACAGAAAAAAAACACCCAGTCGAATCCAAAATGGAGAAAGTTATCGTTAGGTTAAGTATAGAAGTATTGTTAACTAGATATATTAAATACCAGTAATCAGACATTAAATACCAGTATCACTTCAGATAAGGCCACAAAGAAAATTAAGCTTTTTATTTTAAAGCCAAATCCCTATACTTATATATATATAAACCACAGCTTACGTCATCCATTGCAATTTAAGCCTTGTATGCCTGAAATAGAGCTTATTTGTGGTTTATTAAAGCTACCATAAAGAAAATGCTATTTAATAAACTATAAAGCAATGGCCGTAAATTATAGAGGAAATGGGTGGTTCAAGGTTTATGCTTCGTTGAGATCGGACATAAAGTCGACCAACATTTCCGTGCGTGTGTTGGTTAATGTACTTATGTGTGTACTCTATCGCCATATGAAATACATTCATATCTTCATGCGAAGCCTCTTGCGGGGTAGACAGAGTTTCGCGACTCTTCTAACCTTGCCTAGTTTCTTTGGTGGAGTGGCTAGCGTACACGCCTAACTACATCGACCGACCGCGAGGCTCGGGTTCGATTCCCGACGGGGGCAGGCATTTGTGTTACGAACATTTAGATGTTTGTATTTCCGGGTCTGGGTGTTTATTAAATTTATTCTGGTATCTATTTAAGTATTTCTATGTATAAGAATCGTTGAATAACACCCATACCACAAGTATGCAATTTGCTTTCTTTGAGGCTATACTTAATTTGTACGTACGTATAAAACTTTAACGATTTGATCGACATGTCAGCGTAGGCACAGTACAAGTATGAAGCAGTTTGTGAACTAAGGCGAGTTGTAAAAATACTTACCTACACTACATTGAAGCAGTAGGGTTGTCATGTCGTTGTTTTTTATCCATCAAATTTCAACAACGATGTAGTTTACAAATAATATAAGTAGGTAATCTCATTGCGATCCCAGCAAAAGACGAATACGCTTGTAGGGTTTTCAAAAAGATTGTCTTAGCGCGAAGTTCACTACTACCGCAACACGAAAATCGCTTGGAGCTTCGTCGGTGTGCATTTTTTTGTGAATTTGCCGTTATCGAATGTTAGTAGATAATGTCAACACTACTTATTATTTAATTTAATGTAACGCTCGTTGACCGCATTATTAACAGTGAGATTCGAGAAAGAGTGGGATTGAAAGAAAGTGTTGGTGTTAAAACGAGAAAGAGCAGGTTCTGCTGGGGCGGTCTAGTGGAAAGAATGACATAAAATATTGACAAAGCAGATATACAATGCGAATGTGGAAAGATGTAAGGACCCTGAGTGACCAAGGTTGTCATTCCACGACCAGATCGCTCGGATATTACGGGAGGGTGATGTCTCCAAAACCGGTGTGTTTGTATGAAAAGGGTAATTAATGAATGTGTAATAAACAGTATTTTCTACGCTACTAGTATATCATTATAGCGTACATAATAATATACCAGTGCGATATAACAAAAATATAATATACTTAGTCGTTTCTGAGATTTTTTGTATGATGGGAATTTCCGCCTTATTCGGTAAAAATGTGGCCAATAACAAATGATGTCGTCCACTTGCCACCAATAGCATCTATCTTTGTCAAATTAAGATTGGAATGAAAAAAGAAGAAGAAGGTGTACCTAAGACAAACTGAATATTTCAGTGCACGTAAGTATGTGAGGGCTTGATGTGTTATTAGTATGTCTTAGTATTGAGAAATCGGTCTACTTGTGTGGTTTCGAAACCCATTAAATACTTTGTTTCGTCCCTTAAGAAAAGATTAACCTTATATAAAACCCGACTGTACCTATCGTTAGGTACCACGTCGCAATTTGATCATTATTTTATCGATACATTATAAAGTCAATAGTTCCAAAAGGGTCCCACATAAATTTCTTCAACATCCTACTAGTAGTTTTGAACTTCACTTAATAATGCATTTTTTTGTTTATGTGGACGACATTATTATTGATAAAAATTAAAAACTATAAGCCGTACCATGATCTAATCAATATGGGACTACCTCTCGGAATAATGACATATTTTATTCGTAAAGAAACTACCAAACAGGTTTGTTTTCGGCCGAGTAATCGCATAACAAACATACAAAAACCATACAGTTGGATTCGGAATATACCACAAGTGAATAATTTGCTTACTTTGGGGCTATACTTAATTTGTGTAACTTGCCAGGTTTATTTTGATTTTCTTTAATTTAACCTTACTTTTAATGTTACTGTGTACAATGCAATAGTGTTCCTTGGTATTTCAAAAAAATCGTTATTTTTATATACCAACCTATGTAATCACATCTAGGAAATCATTTATTAGTGTTACATTAGAACACTGTTCGTGTAGATATACTACTCTCATGACATGACAGTTAATGGTATTTATAGGCTATAGATATCTCTTACCATCAGAAGCCATGAATTTGTTTGTTGCCTTATATAAAAATAAATAAAAAAAAACAATAACACAAGAACTTGATTTCCCTTTAAAAAGTAAAAAAAAATACTGACATTCGGTTAATTTCCCCACTTTCACTACTACAACTTCTGAACAGCTCAACCGATTTTCATCAAACATGTCTAAGAACATAAGTTACTTTTAATGAAAAAAAACTAAATTGAAATTACTGCATCCGTTCAGGAGTTATGATGCCACAGACATGCAGACAGACAGACAGATAGTCACGTCAAACTTAAAACACCCCTTTTTTTGCGTCAGGGGTTGAAAATAATTTCGAAATTAACCAATACAAACGGAGTAATCTAGAAAATGCATACAATATTCACACTGGCGGCGAATTCGTCGAGTTATAAATTTTACGTATCATTGAATTCAACATGCACGCTGGCCGTTACTTAAGTTGGCCAAATTAGGCGGCTAGTGAAATTCAAGCTAAAACGCGCAGCTGTAAATTTTGTCCCACGGTTTTGATAGCTGTTTCATATTTGCTCTATTTATGAAGCTTTTTGAATTAATTCGAGGACTTTTGAAAGTTTTTCCTTGGTTTGCTAGAATTTAATTTAAAAATGTATTCATTTATTCATAAATGAGGCTGAGTATTTTAAATGAGTGCTTGAATAAGTATTTGAATTTTGTTTATAAATTAAGCATATTTTCGATTTTAGGCTGGATATTTAGTATAATATTAATACGGGTTTTTGTTTTCAGAAATTTACACTATGTTTAGATTAACACTAAAGCTTATTTAGACTCAAAAATATTGTCCCAAAGCCTTAAGCTGTAAGATTACCAATACTTTGTATATTTATAAAAATTTAAACGCCTTTAAATACCCATATTGCACTAGGCTTCGTTTAAATTAAAATTGCAACGCGATGACGTAAATGGTTATTAACTTGGATTCAGTCTGTAATTAACATGTTTTTTTTGTCAATCTTTTTAAGTCAAGAAAATACCTGTAACGCATACAATCTCAGAGATTGTAGTTACCAAATATGTCTAAAATATAGAATGACGCCAGCTATTTCAATGATTTGAAGTTTAAATGAAAAGTAAAAAACAGTAACAATACACAGTAAAAATATTTAACCTCAAAAGTTTGATTAGAACACAAACAGTAACTCTGCTCTAGTAAATTCTAACAACAACAGAAATTACAATGCAAATGAGGCGGTAAATTTGGTTAATAGGAGTGAATTATTTGAAGCACATATTGTCCTTGGTTCGACCGATTAAACGACTGCCCGAATTCGCCCACAGAGCCCATCGAATACAGATACTAGCGCTTGTAAATTAATATTAGATTCTGGTTAGACTATTTGGAGTTTTGTTGATAGAATTGCTTTTTAGATGAAAATTGTTTTAGTGCACTAAATCTTACGATTACCATACTTAATCGACGCGTTTATTAATTTAAAATAAGTATTGTGTTAATAATATAATTTCAAGTCAAAGCTAGTTGGATCATAAGTTCAAAGTTTTTCTATACACGATGTGTGCTTGTTTACCTCGCCTCTAACGCACATAGTGTCAAAACGGAATTTGGAAATCGTTCATTTGACAGTGTTTACTTTTGTTTGACAAGAGATAGCTTGCGAATCGATGACAGAATGTGGAAAGGGAAACAATGAAGGTAATTGACTGATTTATAACGTGTTCTATCTATACATATTTATAATAAAGATAAACTATGTTATACAAAGTTGGTCCAATAATGACGAAAGTTATTCATTTCCTAATAAGAGCAATGTTGTACAGGATTATTTAAAGTGTACGGTTGAAGATAAGTTTGCCATCTATCCCATTGTGCGACTAAGTAACTTAGTCTAATCCCAGTTGAGCAGATTATAATGTAGCCAAATCTTTGGTGATACCAGTATGAAGATAGTAATGACATGTATTACGATATCGTAGTAAGAGCTATATTACTTAACTTTTTTTTTAAGTTAAGTCTAAATGACATAATTCCAAATCTAAAGAAAATTTGGCTTACAAAAACAAAATAACAATATTTTTATATACACTGAAAATAATTAGCTTTGACCATATGGCCTCCTTTTTTGGAGTCATTTTATACTTTAAAAAAATGCAAATCCGGGAGTGCTGGCAGTAGTGAAACTTGAATATTAACGTTGTGCATTTTTGATATTTTGGAATAAATAATATATTTTGGAAGTAATAATTTTGCACGAATTGCTTTCATTATAAGTATGAAAGTACATTTTGTGGTAGAATACAATACTCATCTATTGCACTATCGTACACAAACATGACAACACGAACATTCACGAAAGCGCCCTGCGCCGTCTAAACGGAACAGTAGGAGTAGGCATACATTTTCGCCGCGCCGTAGAAAGAGAGGGGGATACTTCCTCTCCTACGCCGCGCCGGCCGTTTATTCTCCATCCGTCTTACGAATTTCCGATCAGGTCACGTCTTCTGACGCGAGTTTAGAAAATTTTACCCATTTCAAAAAAAAGTGTAAGTGCTAAAGAAATTTTTACTTCAAAAAAATATTTAGCATCTAAATTATTTGTTAGGTACATTTAGCAGCATTGATATATCCTTATAATTACTTATAAGTACGTAAGTAAGTAAGTAATTACGTACTTATAATATTACTTTTAAGTAGCATGACATATGTTGTGTCATTATCCAATCTTATACCAATATAGCTGCCCCAGTACCGCAATGATAGACGGTTTGGCACATCACAGAATGATAAGAATATCAAGTGGTCTAGCAGTCCGACATCGGACTTGACTTCGTGACGTCCCAGATTCGACCGGGTCGAGCTACGAAAGAATAAAGAAATCGTATTTTCATTTTTCCAATAAAAATAACTTTGCCCATGATTAGATATGTGCCAAGTTGTTATCATATTGTGGGACTTAGTGTCTTCGGCTAGTCGTAGGTGCCTTGGTTGTGCCTCTGTCTACTTTTTAGGGGATATGGGAGTCAAAAAAGTTTATACTCTACTTAAATGCTACGCCACCTTGAAAATGCTCTCAATCCGTCACTGTGATAAGGCCTTAAGCAAAGGCTGAGATAATCTTCGCAGACCGAGAAATGCGCGATATATATAAAATTTTAGAGTCGAATCTCGAGGCGAGCAAATCCGAATCTTTAGTTTATTTATACATTTTACTTCACAAATTAATGCTTGGACAAAACCAATTTCATGATCACTATACAAACCCTCGAATCCTACCAAAATATCTGGCTATTTTGGCTACAGCTATAAAATCGATTTTCGTCAACATTAGATTTATTTTGTAAAGATAGAGAGAGAGAGAGATCTATAATAATCATTCATTATGAAGGTGTGATGTCGTAGTAAAACTGAAAACACATTATAAGGTACGATCGCGGCTTACAAACGCTACTGACAAGTGTGCACAATGCACATGCCGTCCGTGGATGCTTACGGCTGACGTAAATATCCAGCGCGATAGATATATAGACGGGTGTCTGAACGCTCAAGGTCATATCCACAACTTACGTCCGATAGTTTGCAAGGCTCAGCGTACTTTCATTATCTAGATACCCTGAGATACCCTGTAAGTCGCAGCTGTCAGCCGTGTCCATGCGTCCGCACGCATCAGATAGTTTGTTACCAGCTTAAGTAGGACATAGGTCAAATAAGTTCTTTTCAAATATCATATCTCGTATGACACTTAAATAATACGTGATGATATAATGATAGAACATATGAAAAATATTTATTACGTTTAATAGGACTCAGTTTTTAAACTCATAAAGGTTTAGATGAATATGTTAACACCCTTGTTCTTTGACCGTCTTATTAATAAAATCGGAGTAAATTACTCTGAGGTTCAACCTGCTATCATAATCTTTATTAGAATTCGATAAAGACTATAAAATCCACTTTAGTTTACTCCTACGTTAGTCAATGTTTATTACTCAGGTAAATACAAACGTCAAATCGGCCATCATATAATCAGAATCGAGTAAATAATTCTCAGAGGAATGTGGATTAGAATTAAACCTATCAACACACAGAAGTGGGATCTTAGATGACGGTACGATTGTGTTAATTCACAGCAGACGTTCCTTGTAGTACTCTGCCTTTGATTGTGTATGAGTGTCTCTGTCGCCTTGAAGATTACTTAGCGATATCTACTATAATAATAGTTTGGTATAATTGGCAGATTGGAGTATTAATGGCAGCGGTTGGTGAAACTTAGCCTTTTTTGCAGATTTTGTCAAATAGAGAAAAATTGGTATATGTTGGAATCCTATATTTTACTGTATTTTATTCTTTATGTCTATGTATTGTCTGAATCGATTCTGTATTGTGTAATCTTAATATAGAATCTAAGGTTAGTAGTCAAAAAAAATATATTAAAATATTTGCAAGCAGTGGAAATTGCAAAACATTTGGAATTTATATTTTACTATGGAAATTGGCTTTAAAATGTCATAATTGGCCAACCATCCCGGCCACAGTATAGCATCGTACCTTTAATATCTGTGGTGTTTATTTTTTTTTATAATATTGGAAGGGAGGAAGGTAGGAAATCCGTCTGCTTGGATTTCCTAAAGGTAAGAAATTGACGTCGCCTAGAAACAACAAAGGTACTAATGGAACGTTGCCAACTAGAGGCGGGGGGTTAGGCCTCGAGCAAAAGTAAGTTTACCTGCTACCCTCACCTCCGAACCAGACAGTCAACTACAAGCACTAGACGTTATAACGACAAGAATATGTAGGGCGGCAGTACCAATCTGGACGAGTCATTTATGATGATAATATAATATTGCAATAAAGCAGGAAACATATATACAGTTATAAGCCACGGTTGCCTCTTACTATCAGGAGACCCGTGTGGTGACACAAAAATATATACGACACTGTCTTGTGGTTGGGGCGATAGTCATATTATGCTACTGGCTATTTTAACCTCCAGAAATATATGTAACATTATTATTATGGCAGTAGAATAAACTAAGAATATCTGAAGCGGATAAACATGAAAAGAAAACAAATGAAAATTACTACAAATTTGACAATCGATTAACATTTTTGAGTCAAAAAATCGTATGTTTCAAGTCCGGACAAAGCGAGCCCATTGAAAACTTCCAGATATCTTTTCCCTTTGTGGCTGTATTCAAAAAGGCTTAATCTCCTATTGATAATATTACCATTCGGTCCAATACGCTTTTGTAAAAGATCGGATGGGTTTCAAAGGAGTCCCTTGTTACATTTACATATTGTTATTAGAGTTATCTTTGGCTAAATGACTTTTCCGAAATATGGCACTGAACAATTTACATAGGCTTCAAGGAGACAGTATTCTTAATTTTGTGAAATGTTATTCAGATTTTTGCCTCTTATATTAAAATCATACAGGGGAATTCGTATTATAAGTAGAACAGTCCTAATTGACAATTAGATAGATGAAAAGGGTATTAAGTCAACTCACTGTATTATTTTTTTAAGATATTGGAAGGCAAACAAGCAGACGGTTTTCGCGATGGTAAGAAATTCAAGCCGCCTAGAGACACCAAAGGTGGTAATAATGCGTTGCTAACCTGAGGCCGGGATCTCAGGCCTTGAGCAAAAGTAAGTTTATCTGCTACCTTTCCCCTTCAAACCGGAACACGTCCTTACGTTATGGCGGCAGGAATAGGAAACTCTACCACCTAGTCAGATGTCAGGGTGTTAGTGACGGTAAGCCTACGCTCACCTTTTACGAGCTGCCTGGCACAGGAAGGCAGATGGTCTATTCTGCAAAAGTGCCCGGATCGACACGGGGATTTTTTTGTCTCTTATATTAACATAATAGAGGGGAATTCGTATTATAAGTAGAACAGGCCTGAATGACAATTACGAACTAGATGAAAGGCTATGAAGTCAACTCACTGTATAGCTCCCGATCTCATATTTGAAGACAAACAAACAGACGTACTCAGGAATTCCGTTTATGGCCGTTAGTATACAAAAATTTGTACTTTTTGTTAAATTAATTTCACCAGTTTTTATTTACTTTCTCCGTTTTTCTGTAGTGAAGGTATATTTTGGGAAAAATTTTCTTAGGAATCTTAAGTTATTGCAATGCTTAAACTAAACCCTCAAGTCGTTTCTACTGTCGTCCACCTTTCACGTTATCTTTATTTTATTGATGTTGTATATCTGTGTGCTTATACTTTTGTACATTTTGGTATTCTTTTTCAATTTTCTTTTTTAATTTTTAGGTGAGTTTCTAAAGTATCTTCACGCCCATGTCCGCGAAGGGGTAGGCAGGGGTACAGCCAGGACACCCACGACGAGCTGAAGACCCTAAGTCCCACAATGTGAAAGGTGGCAAGCCTATCGCCAACTGGGCACTTATGCCATGTTATGGAAAAACCAAATTTTTTTTTGTTGCCCGTCTCAGGAATCGAACCTGGGACCTCATGCAATCAAGTCCAACACCTGAACCGCTAGACCACAAAGGCTATCGATCTATTTGGTTTTTACGTTTCCGTAGCCAAAGGCCAAAAAACGGAACCATTATAGATTTGTTATGTCTGTCTGTCCGCCCGTCCGTAGGTATGTCACAGCCTCCTTTTTCCGAAACCATTAGAGCTATGCTGTTGAAACTTGGTAAGCAGATATTTTCTGTCCACGCCATCCAGTTTTTTACGCAAAATCTCCGTAATTAATATTAAGGAATCTCTTCCTATCTCGCATTGGAATTAGCGTCAACATACGTATGTATGTATAACAGTAAACAAACAAATGTCTTAGTTGATTACCCTTGAGGTAAAAGGGATCTTTAAATTGTAGAGGAAAGTGCAGCTATCTACGAGATACCAATAATTTAATTTGATACCGAAATCATCACAAACATGATGTATATGAAACAAAGGAGGTCAAAACAGAGGCAATATTCGTATTGGGAAATAAAATTTTGTCGAATTCAGCTTCTTTGCGAATCGTGGTATCCGCAAGGCATTTATAATGTACGCGTCTATAGAGGAATCTTTGTTTGAGGTGCGATCTGTGACATAAGCGGAAGGGATTTTTAAATCGTTTTCATCACACACGTTATACAAAAGGCACTTGTAGCTTGAAATCGATTACCATTTGGGTTGCAGCCCTAGACATAGCGAAAGAAACTCAGCAAGTGTGTTTATTTTCTTCATTTTATAATATGTAGACAATAATTATTAAAATATACCTTAATATAAATATTAGCATAACATCACACACTTTTAATTATCTGTTATATTTTATTTTCTAATATTTTTATTTATTTTCAAGCATTGGTATGTAAAGTAAGTAATATTTTTATTTTACTATTTTAACAGTTTTTCAGCACTGGAGTGATTTTGCTTTTTGTTTTGGTTAAGCATTTTAGTAGTAATATTATTTTAATTTCATTTGTTTGTTTGTTTTCTTGGTTGTTCTGTGGATTTTTGTTGATATAAAATAAAAAATAAAAACATTATACACAACAAGTATAACAGCCTAGCAGCTTTGTACAGGTAAAAAGATTTCTAATTTCTCAAAGAAAAACATAGCCAATGTTCATCAGCGATAATGTCTGCTTGTAATGGTAAATTATTTTTTTCAATTCAGTCCAATGCCTTCGGACCCTATTATATACAGATAATCAAATATTTCCTTTTTAACGTTACAGTGTAGATGATTTACCGATTGCAGCTCCACTTGCCAGGTCCAATCATACTTTCAAATTACCCAGGAAACTGTTTTAATATCCATTTTATCGGTTTAGCTGTTTAAAATTTATGTGAAAAAATAGTTAAGTACGAAAGGAAAATTTTTATTATCATTGTCCAGCTTTAAAAAGTAGCCTTTGTTCTTCAGAGATAATTCTGGTTTCTAATAGTAAAGGAATTTTAATGCTATTCATACTACCATATACCATACCATAAATTGGTTTTCCTAACCATTTAAAAAATAATAACACTGCAAACATTCTGAATGTGCTCGTATATTAACATTAACGCAATGAACACTACTGCGATTAACTTATATATGTAGTACCTACAGACCTACTTTTTGTAAATACGGTGAAGCCGTTTAGTAGTTGGCATACCGACAGCAGCCACCTATTTCAGCACGAAAGGGTAATTCACCCCTAACCCCGATGTTCTATTACTCATTTTCCCGTAGGAGTAAAGCATTTTACCGCGGTATAATGTGGGCGTCAAATGGAATAAGAATTTTTCGAATCGGTCCAACGATTTTGAACAATATTCAATACAAACAAACAAACATTCAAATATCTCCTCTTGTTAAAGTATAGTATTTATATGAGGTTTTCCATGAAAGAACTAGTAAGTAAGTAAGTATCTTCACGCCCATATCCCCGAAGAGGTAGGCAGAGGCACAACCAAGGCACTACAACAAACAAATTAGCCGAAGTCACTAAGTCTCACAATGTGATAGGTGGCAAGCTTATCGCCAACCAGGCACATATCCAATCCTTCTCAACTTCAAGAAATCAAGTCCGATGGTGGACCACTAGACCACATAGGTAATCCAAGAGGATTACGCGAGACTTAAAAAGATTAAAAAGATTTAATTAGTATAGATTATATGTACAAGTTTTATCACCCGAGGGAAGCCGGGTGATGTCGCTATTGTGATATTTAAACTCTCGCGGTGTCATTGTGTTGCACATCTCGTTCTTGTCTGATAATAATTTTCGAGTGAAGGTATTTTGTTAAGAATAAAATTTTTCATTTCGTAATATGTTTTGAATGGATAGCTTTATTTGAATAATTGAAAAAGTAATCTCAAAGCATTGGAACAGTCTTGAATACAAAATGATTTATTTGCATAAGGATTGATAGGAATGTGTGAATAAAATAAATAAATAAATATCCCTGGACAAGTCACACAAATTGAATTTAACCCCAAATTAAGCAGTACCTATATGTATGCAAATATATAAATTAAGCAATATAGATATGCTTGTATTATGGGTGTTAGCCAACGATTCTAGTACATAGAAATACTTGAATGGAAATAAGAATAAATTTAATGAACACCCAGACCCGGAAATGGAGACATCTAAATGTTCATCACCCAAATGCGTCGCGGTTTGTCGATGTAGTTAGGGGTGTACGCTAGCCACTCGACCAACAAGGTGACATAGTCCGAATATGATCGGCATTTCTATAAATATTTAAAACGTAAAAACACTTAACTGTAATAGTTATATAATATATGGTGTCGCTGTTTATTGTAGATATCGGTATGCTGTTAAATATTGCAGAACATTTTTAAGGTTCCGTACCAAAGGGTAAAAATGGAACCCTATTAATAAGGTTCCGCTGTCTGTCTGTCTGTCTCCAGGATATATCTCATAAACCGTGTTAGGTAGAAAGCTGAAAGTTTCACAAATGATTTATTTCCGTTGCCGCCTTAACAACAAATACTAAAAATTAAAATAAATATATTGAATTCCATAATATAAATGTGTTTTTTTTTTCGTTTTTTTTTTTGCTAAATATTTAAAACGGTAACAGGCAGACGCTTCAAATTTTCACAGAATATTAACTTGCATGTTACCTTTCAAAGTAAATAATTAAATAACACTGAAGTAAATACTATAACTCCCACACAAAAAACGTGATTTTCTACTACAGACGATAGTACGGAATCCTTCGTGCGCTAGTCCAACTCGCACTTTTTTGTTCTATCTGTAACGATCATCGCAGCGAACGCAGTGAAAGACATTGTGTAACTTACATTTTTTACACCTTGGGTTACATTATAAAAGTTTTAGCAAGTACGTTAGTCCTAGAAAAATGTCCGAGTCCATAAAATATGCGTCTTAAATTTATCATTAGAAAATTATAGTTTGTGAAATTTCTGTTCAATGTAAATCGCTTCCGCTTGATAATGTGTGCAAAGTCAGATATACCTGTAACAGAGTGCCGTGCAAAAGCAATTTCTGTTTGCGAAATAGCTACTGTTCTCGAAATTTCTTTTGTTTGTGCAAATATATTAACACACATTTTAATATAAATAATGAAAACATGTTTAAATTAATGATTTTGTTGCGCTTAACGAAATATTGATTAAACAAAGCAAATAAAAATTAAATCCCAGCGACAATAAAACATTATTCAATGAAATTTCATTATGTCCGTTTTGAGGAGGAAAAGCGAACGATTATAAAATATGATAACGACATATTATTTCCTGGATTTTAAACAACACTCTTAAAAGTACTAGCGGTCGTCCTTTGGTCGAAATTCGAACAAAATAAATTTTAATCTTTTTTATAAGTCATCTTCATTTCTCAAGACCATCTACTTTGTTTCCAAACTTTTTAGTCCGCCATCTGTGATCTTTTATCGTTATCATCAATAAATTTGTTTGTGTATATAAAATGCACAGTAATGTGGATAATGTTTTATTTATTGATTTAATGCACTATAAAAGCATTATTATTGAAAAATATTAGCCCTCTGCACTTTTCCTACACAAAAACTATAAATGTGCCAAATTTTATGCTCGTGCGTTCGCGCAATTTTCGTAAAAAGAGGTCCCAAGTTTTGGCATCATATATTAATATAAAGATAGTTTAAAATTTTGTCTATGCTTTCTATCGTTAAAGAAAAGCCATAAAGAAAGACGAAGAAATATCAATATGTGAAATTTATTCTTATCGAAACTGCAAAACTTTTTATGGTTAATTACTCGGTCTAATAAATCCGTTTTATTGATCAGATTACTAATCATTGGCAATTACACGTCGTCTCACCTTTACCCAGCTTAGATTTGCCGCTTTTGTTTGATGACCAGTGATAAAATATACTGAGCTAGTAATCGTTATGTGTAAGTTTATGTTTAGGTATCCATTCCACAGCTAGAAGAATAGTCTAAAAATGATACATACTTTATCTTCAAGCTCATGTCCCCGTAGAAGTAGGCAGAGGCACGTCAGTAAGAAATTAAGGGCAATTTTAGCTAAATTTCTTATCTTAAAATATAAAGTACCTTTCCCTATTCTTTAATCGTTATAATGCGCTTGCTGAGTCCATAATCGCATATGGACCTACAAACTATGGAAGAACATTTAAAACTTATATGGTTAAAATATACACATTGCAGTCAAGAAAGTGAAAATATTGAAATCTTTAAATATTGTAAAGTGTTACCAGTTCACACTAAGCTAAAAATGCTAATACTGACAGATCAATTTAATAATAAAGCCGTACAAACAATGATATTTCATAATATTTACACTAAAAAAATAGCGCATAATAAACTTCTAGTACCTAAGGTAAATAATTATTTTGGGAAGCGCATGAACAAACACTTAGTACCTAGTTTAATAAATGAAATTCCTTATAAAATGTTAGCAGTTATCACAGATGACAACTATAAATTAAAATTAAAAAATATTTCTATGATATATTATAACAACCTTAAAACATTTAACAATAAAATAAAAATTACTCTCTGCAATCAAAGATCAACCTGTATATATACTATTTAATTTTTTTACGGGAGACGGTTCAGATTGCGGACAAACCTATGTAAGGTTTTTGCGAAACTTTTTGTTAAAAATGTGTATCATACTTTATTAAATTATTGTTACTTAAATACTCAATCATTAATGAACCAATTTCAATATTTTTTACAAAGATACGCCATTATCCTGCGATGGAATTTTATGATAGTACGATTAGTTGTTAGTGGATGACATCGACAAGTTACATGAATATTTATTAATTATTAATTAGAACTCAAAAACCACTTGTGGTGTTGACATTTCGTGGTAAATAGGATTGAACCTGGTAGCCATGGAGTTTGGAAACGGTGGTAGCTAATGGTAATTACGTTTAAGCCTAATCGTCATTTTAAACTTTGTTCAAACGGTAAAAAATATTTTAAATAGAAATCATAAAATTGCGTAAGTTTATAAATATTTGCCTACCACGATGTGGTAGAATATGTTGGTATAAATAAATATTTTTGTAACAACTCCTAACACACATACTCAGTATATAAATAAATTTCATTAATTTTGTTTGAATTTATTTAATTTCATTCAATTTATTTTATTTCAATTAATCTCAAAATATAAGATTCGTTTTGCTTTTATTTCTGTGCTCATGGAAGCCAGACTGGGGTATATCAGAAAAAAGCGTGATATTATCCGAGGTTGAGCCGAGGAGTCTCCAAAAATGTCGTGTTTGAATGCCAGAATTAGAATGCCAGAATTGTATTTGGGGGAAGCCAGATAGGTCTACCAGCATCATGAGATTTGGCTCTCGATACTCTCTGTCCACCAGTAAAGGACTTGGCCTGAAGGTATGTATGTATATTTCATTGCTCGGGTGTTAGCGGAATATAAACAAAGTAAGTCAACTTGAAGACCAAGGTTATGAACTCCTGCCTTATTCCATGCCTGACCTATGCTTGTCAGACGTGGAAGTTCAACAAAAATGTCAGAAACAAAATTATAACGTGCCAACGCGGAATGGAGCGCAGTGTTTTAGTGGAATATATTCCCACATAAATTTCACTAGCACCCCACCTCTATACTGTTAATTATCTTTTCACCTGGGGAACACTGTAAGTTCTAAGTGTGACCTTGATGCTGAGATCAGCAGCAGAGTCGGAGCTGCAGCTGCAGGGTACGGCAAGTTGTGTTCAAAGATATTCTGCTCACATGACCTTAGGCTAGCCACAAAAATATCTGTATATATGGCAATTGTGCTGGTTTCTATATTCCGCTAAGACGTAGTGTACGAGTATGTACCGCCATTTTATACGCACCCTGGATCGTTTTCACCTTAAATGTCTCCGATACATTATGAAGATCAAATGGTCCGATAGAGTGCGAAATATCGAAGTTCTGCGACGAGTTAATGTTGGTGACATTGAGGCTTATTTAATGCGACGACAGCTTCGGTGGTGCGGACATGTATCGCGTATGGCAGACGAAAGAGTGGCGAAACGCATCTTCTTCTCTGAGTTGGAAGAGGGCAAGCGAAAGCATGCACAAATCCTCCGGTACAAGGATGTCCTAAAACGGCACATGAAAAGATGCAACATAGAGCCCTCTGAATGGGAGCGTTTGGCAGCACAGCGGTCAGAATGGCGCAGGATGGTATACGAACAAGTACGCGAGTTTGAGGAGCAGAGCTCACTTTGGTACCAAACGCGACCAATTAAAGGCCCGCCCACCAGCTTCCATCACATGCAACTACGTCGACGGCGTGCTTACGTGCCCCCAGTGTGCACGATGTTTCGCCGCCAAGATAGGCTACATAAGCTATCTTCGGGCGCATGAGCGCCAAACCACCGGCTAGGAGTCGAAGTGGTCGCCGTGGCCGAAATCGGTCCGAGAATATAATTATCATCATCATCATCATCAATTATCTTTTGAAAGAAATTAAATCGCGACTTGAAAATGTTTAAGTTGTTTTTTTGCATTTTTACTGCGGTTAAATTATTTATCAGGAAATATGTCTACTTACTTGTTATGTTATGTTAAAATAGTTGAAAGGAGGATGCAAGGGATGTCCGATGGAACATTGTGGGAGGCTCAAGGCGAAACCGCCTCTCAGGTCTGGAAGAGGATGTACGGATCAAGTGTTTTCGCTCCGCAACATTGTAGAGAAGCATCTGGCTGTGGGTCAGAGGGTTTTCTGCGGTTTTGTGGATCTCGAAAAAGCGTTTGATAGGGTTGTACGTAAGGAACTTTGGGACATTTTGCCAGATTATGGGATAGATGGGTCCCTGCTGCGTGCGGTGCAGTCAATGTATTTAGACTGTAAAGCATGCGTGCGGGTGGATGGCAACATATCGCCTTGGTTTGATGTTAATATTGGCGTCAAGCAGGGTTGTGTGTTGTCAGCACGCTTGTTTATCTTGTATTTGGACAAATGTCTGCAAAGGTTAAGATCATTGAATGTGGGAATTCGTATGGGTGACCAAGTTGTGAACTGCCTGCTATATGCAGATGATGCTGTACTTTTGGGCTCTACACCATCTGAGCTGCAAACACTGGTCACAGTTATGAAAGAAGATTGTAAAGAAAGGGGCTTACATTTGAATGCGTTGAAAACCAAAATAATGGTATTTGAAAGAGATGTAGCCAGAACGGATGTAAGAGTTTTGGTTGATGATGTAGTGCTGGAACAAGTGAATGAAATTGTATATCTTGGTTGTGCTTTTAGCAGGGATGGAAGGTACACCGCGGATGTAGAGAAGAGAGTGAGTGCAGGGAATAGTGTGAATGGAGCGTTGGGTAGGCTATTCCAAAGCGAGGTTTTGAGTCAAAAAGCTAGACTCGCTTTGCATAATTCTGTGCTTATCCCAACGTTATTGTATGGAAGTGAGAGTTGGGTATGTCAGAAAGATCATGAAAGTAGGATAAATGCGGTCGAAATGAGAGCACTACGGAAAATCTGTGGTGTAACGCTCGCTGACCGCATTCGTAACAGTGAGATCCGAGAAAGAGTGGGATTGAAAAAAAGTGTTGGTGTTAAAATGCGAAAGGGCATGCTCCGCTGGTTCGGGCATGTGGAAAGAATGACAGATGAAAGATTGACAAAGCAGATATACAATGCGAATGTGGATGGATGTAGGTACCCGGGGAGACCAAGGCTGACATTTCACGATCAGATCAATCGAATATTATCCGAGGGTGGTGTCAAGAGTCTCCGAAACCGGCGTGTTTGTATGAAAAGGGTAATGAATGTGAAGGAAGCAAGACAGGTTTGTCAGGATCGTGAGGTCTGGCACTCGATACTCTCTGCCTACCCCGTAAGGGACTTGGCGTGAAGATATGTATGTATGTGTGTGTACTTGTTATACAAAAATATTCTTTTTCAAAGCTCAGTCTCTAGTAATGTGGACTTGTTTGCTTTTATTGGTGCATGTTGAATTGTACAAAAGGCTCTTTGACGCGACGGTTAGCATTCCTCTCAAATACTTTTTATTGCATTCACAGTACGTAGTCGTTATGTTGCTCTGTGGGGTATGATGCTATTGCTGGTTTTACTATCGGTACTTATTACATTATTTTCATAGCATATAAAGCCCTATAAAAATACAAACTATACTAGATATGTCTCGTTCACAATTATTTTTTAAATAAAAAATTGGAAAAACCCAGTTCTCTTTTTGTTGCCCGACCCCAGATTGGAAACCGGGACCTCATGCAGTCAAATAAAAATACAAAAACCTATAAAAATACCAACTGAACTAGATTTGCCTCGTTCACAAATTTTATTAGATCTATCGCGGGCACATGTTGCAGTATCGGATGCAGTCTATATCCTTCGTGAAATTCTAATCTATTACTAAGATTCATTAAATTCGGTTTTGCTGCTGGCTTGAAAATGGGACGTTTATGTATTGTAATATCGAAGATTCAGATAATAGGTAGACTGTACAATATGCGAGCTCAGGATGCAAAATGTGTATTATAGCGATATGAAATCCTTTAGAATTTAGTCGATTATCATTTAAGCGCTACAGATATTGTATAAACGTTAGAAACAATTACAACAGTTGATTACATTGACGTCTTTAGGTCCCGAGTTCGATTCCTGAGTCTATAAAAAAAGTAGAAAATATGCAATTTCAATTATTTAATAAAAGTAACGTCGCTCGGGATTGTCTATGTTCCCGGTCGGGTATAGGCTTGCCAACTGTCACATTGTGGGATTTAGTGTCTTGGCTAGTCGTGGGCAAGAAGGTACTTTTTACCGTACGTGAGCGCACCAAAACTCATTTGAGTACGAGTTGAATGGGTCAAATCAATCAAACCCACTGATACGGACGGTAGGTTAGACGGTAGTATTTCCCAATTGCCTGAAAACCTTCGGCAACAAGACAGCGACGTCATTTGGTGTCTACTGTTATTTCTTGTCGTGAGAAAAGCCATGTACCTATTTGTTTGTTATCTAATCAAATCTATAAATTAATATGTGATGCCTAAACTTTGGACCCTTTTTATGAAAATTGCGCAAACGGAGGAGTATGAAATTTGGCAATCTTATAGTTTATGTGTAGGAGAAGTGCAGAACGCTAATATTTTTCAATAATAATGCTTATAAAATACATTAAATCAATAAATAAAACGCTATATAAAATAAAACCCACACTATCATGCATCTGACATACATTAACAAAATATTTTTTTTATGATGTTGGAAGGCAAACAAGCAGACGGATTTCCTGATGGTAAGAAATTCACGTCGCCTAGAGACAGAAAAGGTGGTAATGGTGCGTTGCCAACCTAAAAGCGGGGATGTTAGGCCTCGAGCAGAAGTAAGACGTTTACCCGGGTACCTTACCCAAACCGGAGCACGTCACGACGTTATGGTGGCAGGAATAGGTAAGGCGGTGGTACGAATCCGGGTGAGTCGCTGCGAAACTCTACCTCCTAGTCAAATGTCACGGTGTTAGTGACTGTAAGCATATGCTCGCCTTTTACGAGCTGCCTGGCAGGAAGGCAGATGGTCTATTCTGCAAAGGAGCCCGGACCAACACGGGGAAATTATATATTATAAAAATATATTGATGTTGACGATAAAAGATCACAGATGACGCATTAACTATTCAGGAAACAAAGTAGTTGGTTTTGAGAAATGGAAATTGCGTTCTTATCACCTTATGGTCGAATTTCGACGAATGGGCGACCACTAGCATTAGAAAATTGGTTTTTCTCATTTCTTTTCAAGATTTCTTGATAAACAATTTTCTAGGGAATGCGATTAGGTTATGATCTCACAACTCGTTTCATGGTTAAGCTTGAATTTGTATCACTGTTTTACCGATTCAATGTATGGTTATTTTACATACACGATGATTGTAATGCCAGAATAGCCGCTAACTACTTTACTTACTTAGGAGGTAGAGTTTCGCAGCGACTCGCCCCGATTGGTACCACCGCCTTACCTATTCCCGCCGCTATAACGTTATGACATGTTCCGGTTTGGAGGGTAAGGTAGCCGGTAAACTTACTTTTGCTCGAGGCCTAACATCCTGACCTCAGGTTGGCAACGCACTATTACCACCTTTGGTGTCTCTAGGCGGCGTGAATTTCTTACCATCAGGAAATCCGTCTGCTTGTTTGCCTTCCTATAACATAAAAAATAATAATAACTGTACTCAAATCACTCTATGTCTACTACTCAAAGGCCTTACAATTTTAGCATAAGTTTTTTAGGACATTTTAGGTTGATTTTTGATCTACAGCCAGGGCATTTTTTCGTATCTAGATATCGAAATGTTTATTTTACTTACTGCACTATTAAAAAAAGTAATTAAAAACAGTTGTTTAAGTTTATGATGCACAAAAATATTGATTGGGATTTTGTTTGGTGTTTCTTACTCCTTGATCCAGTAGTACAGACTTGCATGATCATATTTAAAGTAATAAGACTGCAAACATGCTTATTGTTCTCATAATGGTAAGAGACAACTATGGTATTTAGACACCATAGATGTTACAGGTGTATCACATCTGATCGAAATGTTAAGCCTATCGTGATATAATTACACGAATGGATGCTCTTGTCTGGGATTGAACCTAATCTTCGTTAACAGGTTCTGGAAAACATGTAAACTGCCTATCTGTGAAATGTTCATTACAAAAGTTAATCTTGTTGAAATTATTTATGTAATTTTCACACAAGATCCTAATCTCTTAACATTTTGGTTCAAATTCACGTTTTATTATCCTGGATAACGTCGTAGCACGTAGTAATTCGAGCAATCGATGATGTTGATAAGAATATTATGGCTCATAAAAGGATTATAAATTTTATGTGATATTTAAAGTGCAGATTTCATGATTTTTTATGTTACAAGAAAACGTGGTTGGATTTCCTAATTCCTTTACGTTGACAACTAGACTAGGTTGGGTTTTAGCCTATAATGTGAATTATGTACTTGCTGCACAAACCAGAAAAAAACCAGGCAAATCGTTGCAAGACTGCCTGGTTATATAATACACATCGCTTTACGTTCTTAACTTGGGCTAAATTCTTGTCTATTACATGAATAAGTCTACATGCTGCCCACCAAACCATACGTAAACCTGGCAAGCTGTTGCAAGACTGCCTGGCCTAACTAATTCTGGTAATCCAGTTACATAGCCTTATTTCACTAGTAGGTTTTTCCTTTCAAAATACAATGGAAGCCTTAGTACTATTTTAACCAACTCTAAAAGAGGACGTTATTAATTGAACTGTGCGTTTTTTGTACGTTTTTAATGCATTTTCTGGGCACTTGGCTTGATTTACAAAGTTTCATGGTTTTTTTTAAAAGATTGTATTTGAAGGTGGTCCTTTAAAAATATTGTAGTTTTCCAGCTATTTCCTAAACTAGGACATTGTAATGAGCTAAAAACTTAAAAAGTATACCCTATATAAAAGAAAGTAAGTTCCTGCAATCAATGTTTGTGAGGATATTAAGGGTCATAAAAAGATAATAAATTTTATGTGACATTTAGGGTTTTGGTTGACCTTACTGTTATTACGTCGCAATATCTTTAAAGGATATTGCGACGTAATGGACGTAAAAAGATGGAGTTAACCAATGACAGTTTACAGTAACATAAACTAGCCTACGAGTACAGCCTTATTCGCGTGATAATAAATGACGGTTTTTATCAATTGGATTAAAATAGTATCTTCACGTCAGTACTTCCGAAGAATTAGGCAGAGGTATAACCAACGGACCCACGACTAGCCGAAGACACTAAGCCTTACAATGCGATAAGAGGCAAACCTATAGACAAACGGGCACATATCCAATCACGGGCAACGTTGTTTTCATTGAAAATAAATTATTACACATTTTATTTTATTTGATGCCCAACCCGGGGTTCAACCCTGGGATCTTATGAAGTAAAGCCAATAAACAGACCGGCGATTACCGGCGGCGGAACAGAAGAGATCGACTGCAGTAATATCCTCCAAATTGCGTTAAGGACCTTTAATCTACAAAAACCATCAACTTTTTTACTCATTTCCTTGATATAGGTATTTAGCCTTATTAGATGCTGTTATTCTGTATACTTATTTCTAGCCTAACCCTTACACAATTTGTTGCACAGTGTAGGTATAACACTCCGGCCACAGGACAGCGTTATACCTAAAAAACCATTATGTCTACGGGTAAGGAGTATTTCTTATAATCAGTAGAAACATGCGCTTGTTCACTGTTCAATCACATAAAAACTCTTAAACGGCTAAATCGGTTTGGCTTAAGCGTTTATACATATTTCAATAGATTCCTAGATAATTGGAAAGTCGTGTGCTTGCTCGTTGTTTTATTCCACAAAGTCTAACTTCTTATCCCAGTGAACTTAGTTACAGTTTGTATGGGAAAAACAAAATATTGATTTTTCTAGTTTATCCGCAGTTCTTACCATTTTTTCTTATCTTTAAAACTTTTATGAACTTCCACAAATAATTCTAAACCAAAATTAGCCACATCCAATCCAGCAGAGGTTATACGCGTACATGTAGACAAACATTAATCTTTATATATATTATAGATCTTTATACAAAATAAAAATTTCTAAATATGAAAGGTATATATTTAGAAATTTCAAATTACATTTCTGTGGAAGTAAAATATCGTCATCTACCTTGCATTATCATTAAACTCCAACTATAATTTGATGGCAGTGAAAGTTATAAACAAAATTGAAGCTTGTCCTTTGTGTGCCTGTCCGCTTCGAAACACAAGGGATCCAGTTTGTGAACTTAGTTTCATAATTATTTTAGTTCACTTCAATAACTTAATATTTGAATGTTAAATTATATTTTAGGTGTTCGGATATTTAAAACAGATATATAATAAACAATAGCCCTCTTTTTCTCTTAATAAGTTATTTTCATATTTTGCCCATATTCCCCGTGTTGGTCCAGGTCGACTAAGTAGAAAAAATCGTCTACCAGGCAACTCTTAAGAGGAAAGCACAGCTTACAATATAGATAACTAGCAGTTTCACTTAGCTTCGCCTGCGTAACTTGGCTTCTACTGCACCGGTTTTGAAGAAACGAAGCCTATGTCACTCAGGGATAATGTAGCATTCTAAAAGTGAACAAGTTTTTGAAATCGATCCACTAACTTCGGAGCCTATTTCTTTTCAAATAAACAAGAAGTCAAACCTTTCCTCTTTATAATATTAGTATAGATTACCAATAATACCACTGGGGTTAATTCAGTCCTTGTCCGGGTAGGGATCCACCGTTTCACTAATTGCTGCCTCTATAATCTGTCAATTTCCGGCCTGGAAGGTGATGCAGCCGGTAGACTTCTACAATTGGCTTTAGATACTATAACATCTATGGTGTCTATAGGCCACGGTAATTTCAAGTTTGCCATCATGGATCTGTAAATTTAAATTAAATCTGACAAGTAGTTTGGGACACAGGTATTATTAATGCGTATTTTAGACGATGCTGTATTATATTTAAAACATAAAGATAATGTTTTGCAGATTTCCTAAACAAAAATTTGAAAAAATACTTTTACGGTTGTGCTTATTACGACGAAAATTCTTTGTTTACACATTTAAAAGGTACCCAACTTTTAACATGGATAACGTAGCGCCAGCATTTGGTAGCAAATTTTATAAAATATGATATATTTACAAAAATATACAAAACCGCGTGTTGGCGTTAAAGGGCTTGTAAATAAAACTGCGACGCGATGTCGCATCGCAAAAACCTGCGACCTAGCACGACGCAACGCAAGAACATACGAACTGATTCGTATCGCGTATTTCTGCTATGTTACATCAGACGAGTTGAACATATCATGTTTAGTTCGCTCTGAGGCTGCGCGCGTGGACAAGACGTGTACTTGTCAATGTAAAAAAAATATTTCTATAAAAAGTTCTTTGGGACACTAGAAATGAAGATTGTTGTAATCATCAGGATTCATAACAGTAATAAATGGATGAACCCAAAATCTTTTTTGTTTCTTTTGTGTCTTCTAAGCAATAACAAAATGGCACATTCCTCTTTATAATCCATGTCAATTTAAAATATGTTTAGTACTGTTGATGGTGACGGAAGGAATTTTCACCCTAGGAGACGCCTTGCCGCGCGAAATTTGCATCGCAGCACTTCGTGTTGCAACTTTCTGCGTTGCGAATTCGGATCGCATCGTATTGCAGTTTCGTGTTCAAGTCCTAAGGCTGGATTTCACCGTCAAATTTAAACGCGATCCATGTAAAAATGTCGACAATTGACAAGAGCGTCAATATGTCAATTTTATTATGAAATAAATTTTTGTTATTGGAAATATTTTATTATGAAACTATTTTACATGGTAAGTAGATTCGCAGGAGATGGGGATAAGAATTTCGTAAATTTAAAAACGTATAATTGAACTCATTTACACTGAACTTAGTTTTATTAAACTCGGTTTCCACTTAAACGTCCACGTAACTACAGCTACCTTTAAATTTATAGGTTCGTACGTCCAAGTAACCATAGTTACTTAACCACTCAATCAATAAAAGTAATAAGTTATTTCACGCATTTTCCACACAAATGGCGAAATTGTATAGCTGAGGCTCGAAGTCCACCAACTAGGGAATCAATTCGCTGCCAGTTTTCTGCTGGACACAGTCTTAAGGATACTTTAAATAAGAAAGAGAAATCAAACGAATTAGTGGATGACCTGACTAAATGACCACAAATATCTATGAAGATTCGCAATACGGGTTGGTCAAGAAACACAGCCAAAATTTAATAAGTATACTTTTCTTAAAAATTCCAAATTGTTTCTCTTTAATTATGTAAATTCAATAATGGGATTTTGGAGCAGATTTTACATAAGTAATATTATAATTTATACGAACAAAACAATAACTTTCAAATAAAGCTAAATAGCTCGAGGCTGTAAATTGTTTTCATAAATATCGGTATCAATTTACCTTTCCTATTTCAGGAAATCTGGACTGGATTAGATACTATTTTTAGTTTAAAAAGTATTTATTGATCACGATCTTTTTTTAACTAAGCGAACTACTCTTTAAGTTACTTTCAAGAGGCGAGTATCAATTTTCAGCATCAATTCAGTGACTTAAAGCTACTTATTGCAATGGCAAATAAAATATATTGCTTTGATCTCCTAGTCACCCAAAATTTATGAAACTTCTGATGACCAGAGTGATATATGCAATTAAAAAATTAACAAATTTTGAAATTATATTTAGAAATTTTAGAACGATTACGAGATTGCGATGGGATCAAAAAACCGTTTGATTTATCAATATGTATTTATATCACGAGTGTGCAATAATAAATATTTTGATATTTTAATTAAATTTGATTTACGGATCATTGTATTAACGTATTGTTATTGTTGTTTTTAATATAACTTTGTTGTTGTTTTATTACCTAATTATTTGTGTAACAAGACATTACTAGGCTATATTGCAAAGAGGTCGTAACATTGCTCACAACTAGCCTAACACACGACAGACATTTCCCCAGAGTACAGTGACACATCTACAACATCCATGGTACCTACAAGCTACGGATGTTTATTCCTTTAGGAGGGCCGTGTGCTTGTTCACCCTCATATCACATAGAAACTCCCCCGTGTTGGTCCGGACTCCTTTGTCGAATAGACCGTCTGCCTTCCTGCCAGGTATCTCGTAAAAGAAAAGCATAGGCTTATCGTCAGTAGTACTTTGACATCTGACTAGGTGGTAGAGTCGATGCGCCTCGCCCGGATTGGTACTACCGTTTTACTTATTTTTACTGCTATAACGTCAGCGCTTGCCGTTGATGTATTACGGTTCGAAGGGTAAGGTAGCCGGTAAACTTTGCTCGAGACTTAAGAGCCCGGTCTCAGGTTTCTACCTTTGGTATCTCTAGGTGACGTGAATTTCTTACCAACCAGTTTACCTTAATCATACAAAAAAAACTTACTTGACTAAGTAGACGAAGTCGCGGGTGAGTATTAGCATGAACTTAACGACATACTCTGCGGAAACCATTGTTGTAGAAGGCACTTACTAAGCCGAAGAAAAAACTCGCAAACTTTATAATAGCTTGGAAAGAAGCCAAATATAAAATCTTTTAGTGATACCAGGATTGTCAGGGGAACTTTAATAGCATCTTTATTTTTAAACTAATGACCGAATTACTTCTGCGGATCTTTAAAATTAATTTTACTGTAAGATTTAAATTGCAATGACTCGTAGCGTGGCGTGATGGTAAACCTAATTCTATCAACTCCTATAAATACCACCCGTATATATTCCACGCCCTGAAACTAAGACTTTTCTCTTCAATTTATTAGCACTCCTAAGAAGTATGTCACCGTAAAATAGATTTTCAAACAAACTTACAACCTCATTTAAACATATTTGACCGCCTCGTTGGTCGAATGGCTAGCGTACACCGTAGCTTAAACTGACCAACCGCGAGGTTCGGGTTCGATTTCCGGCGGGGGCAGGCATTTGTGTGATGAACATTTGGATGTCTACATTTCCGGGTCTGGGTGATCTATTTAAGTATTTCTAGGTATTAGTATCGTTGATTAACACCCATAACACAGACATATAATTTACTTACTTTAGGGGTTAGATTCAATTTGTGTCACTTGTATTGGGATATTTATTTGTTATTTATTTAAATAAGAGTTGATTTGTTTAAAAAAGTAGCCTTAGTTTAAACTCAAGTCTTAATTTTAAAACAATGACAGAAAACCTAATTTTGTAACGTTAAACTTAAACAGCCCTTAATTATGTATTCTTACATTACATCTATTCACAAAATTAATAATATTATTAAAACATTTCCACTCTTTATACGGCGAGGTGCACATTGTCGTCTTTCACTCTGGAAGGTAGGATAGCCGATAAATTTACTTATACTAGTGGTCGCCCATTGGCTAAAATTCGACCGCAATAAGTCAAATGTATGGTAGTGTGGGTAATGTTTTATTTATTAATTTAATGTACTTTTTAAGCATTTTTATAAAAAATATTAGCGTTCTGAACTTCTCCTACACATAAACTATAAGTGTGCCAAATTTTATGCTCCTGCATCCGCGCAATGTTTGTAAAAAGGGGCGCAAAGTTTTGGCATCACGTATATATTTATATATAAATAAGACTTTTAAACCCTACTTAAGGTTGGCAACCCATGCTACCTTAGGAAACTTTACACGACTTTTATTTCCTATAATTTGAAAGTACGCCATTCAATTCAACCGAAAATATAAATGGTGTTTTTTATCAAGCGCCAACGATGAAAATGTACGCTATAAATGTTGTCCGACATATCTTTTAATGAAATAGAACATTAGTATATGTGAAAGCCAAAATAACAATAAATAAGCATCTATTTGTAAATCTATTTGTCCATAATGGATGCCTAATAACATCGTAACTTGTGTAATTACGAGGTCTAAATCATATATATCGTCTGTAATAAGCCTCATTTTGCGTTATAGAGGACGTAATCATTAATTTTGTACAAATTATGTCACAAAACCTATATGTATATTTTTTAAATTATAGAACAGCTTATTTATTTGGTTCCCAAGTGTAGAATAAATATCTGTTTCCCTACCTCATAAGAGACGAGCATTAATTGGATGGTTTGTTAACAAGACAAGTGGTACGTTGCCTGAACATGTAGACTATGGGCAGGGTAGGGTAGGTTTGGCATGGGCGTATGCCAAAAATTAGATGGGTCATATGAACCACCAGGTGACGTATATGGGACGATATAAGGCCATAAAAATAATATTCAGTCTATACCGTCACGTGTAAGCTCTCCACCTGAGTGCAGGTGAGAATTTGAGAGTGCAGGTAGAGTGAGTTCAGTTTATTCATTTATTTTTGTACGGCATTGTTATCATCAATAGAAACATGACAAATAATAAGAAAGTGCGTCGTGCCGTAAAAAAATGTGTGCCACTAATCCGGTATTTTTTTTATCTAACAATTTCCTGGGTAAATTTGGTCACTTGATTCTGTACGGCATCAGTTTTATGATGTTTCAATACAGCTTCTAATTCAATGATAACAATACCATACAAAAATAAATGACCAAAATGACTCTACCTGCACTTTTCAATTCTCACCTGCATTTAATTGGTCAGGTTACAGGTGACGGCATAGTGCTGAATCTTAGTATTTTATGGTCTTAAATCGCCCTTTATACGTGACGTGGTGATTCATATGACACATCTATTTTTTGGCATGGGTATTTAGTCTAAATTCTCCCTCCAGTCCTGATGAATACTGTTTATGCGCTGTCTTATCAATTGAAACAATGGGAAATAAGCAACTGAATTTCTTGATATTGATATTGTTTAAAATCGTCCGTTTTTAAGTTATTCGCTTTTATTCGAAACCAGGTTTAGACAGGAAGATAATAATCCATTTACTAAAAGTTTTCGTAATCTTTGACATCCGTTGATGCAACGCGGGTTGCATACTCACTATCTTCAGGAATATAAACTTTTGGTGACCAACTCAAAAAGGGCGAAAGTGGTGGTTAACAACTCGACTCTGTGTTTGTTTTTGTATGTTTGTTACGTGATTACCCTACCAATAATTAACAGATTTTGATGGATCAAACAAGGTCGGCGTCGACGATGTCATCGAGGTCCATGATTTACGAGGTACGTTGCCTGCGTGGTTAATGGTCACGAACAGAAACTTTTTTTCGGGATTAAAACTATCCTATGTGTTAATCTAAGTTACCCTCTATGTGTGCATGAAATTTCATGAAAATTGGTTCTGCAGTTTTTGCGTAAAGAAATAACAAACAAACAAACTGTCAACAAAATTTAATAATACTTTGTTCGTTATAATATTAATAGGATAACTGTTTTGTAAATTGGAGTCGATTTTTTGAAGTTTAATCTTGAATGACTTACTTCACTTTTTAAATAAGACAAGCATATAATTTGGTTTATTCAGGGATTACAGGAATTTGTATTATTTGTCCAGTGCTATTTATTTATTGTAAGTTGATCCTGAACTAAGTCGGTCCTGTATCTACTATGAATATTGAAATAAAATAAACTAACACGTATTTAGGTACCTTCGTCTAACAATAATTACACTACAAAAAATAGCGAAATGGATCCGTCCGTAAATGCATCTTGCAATCACAAATTACTTTAAACAATAGATCTCATGCAATACTCAACTAAAAGTCCCTGTACAATCTTTATAATAAGACCCTTTTTTACAAAAATTGAGCGGACGCAGGAGCATAAAATTTGACACACAAAAAGTCAAGTACATTCGTACGTAATGTATATTAAATCAAAAAATAAAACATTACCCACACTACCATACATTCGACACACACAAACAAATATGTTGATGATAACGATAAAAGATCACAGATGGCGCACATAAAGTTTGGAAACAAGATGGTTTTTATAAATGAAGATGGCGTTCTTATCAAAAAGATATTAAAATTTATTTTGGTCGAATTTCGAGCAATGGGCAACCACCAGTTTTTTTTTAAACGAAAAAGAAGCTGAACTTTGCCAAGGAGTATCTAATCTGGAGTCCTATGATCACGCCATAACGTAATATGATTTGAATAGTCCTCGTAAAACGTATCAACGCAAAATGGCAACATTATTTCAAATAGAATAAAGTCGCTTTTTGAGTAGTTAGCTATTGAAATATGATACTGCTTTGAAATATCACGGTTGTATTGGTACAGATATTGAATATTTTGTAGAAAATATTGAATAGCACTCTTATAGCTTAATCCGTTTCTATTTGATCCTTTTCCTCTTTTCATGAAGAGGGCTAAGCATTTTATTCAAATTTGAATCAGTTTTATAAAAGTATGAAGAATGAAAATTAAATAAATCTTTTTTTTTATGTTATAGGAAGGCAAACAAGCAGACGGATTTCCTGATGGTAAGAAATTCACGCCGCCTAGAGACGCCAAAGATGGTAAAGGTGCGTTGCCAACCTGAGGTCAGGATGTTAGACCTCGAGCAAAAGTAAGTTTACCGGCTACCTTACCCTCCGAACCGGAACACGTCATGACGGTATGGCGGCAGGAATAGGTAAGGCGGTGGTACCAATCCGGGCAAGTCGCTGCGAAACTCTACCACCTAGTCAGATGTCACGGTGTTAGTGATGACAAGCCTATGCTCGCCTTTTACGAACTGCCTGGCAAGAAAGGCAGATGGTCTATTCTGCAAAGGGGCCCGGACCAATACGGAGAAAATCTGTTGAATAGTTTCACTTTACGAGTTTTTATTTTATAAGAATGATGATAAGATACAGTCATCACCTGTATGCATCTTATCTCACTGAAGCGTTTTTATTGTATTGGAAGGCAAACAAGCAGACGGATTTCTTGATGATAAGTAATTCACGCAATCTAGAGACACCAAAGTTGATAATGGTGCGTTGCCAACCTGAGACCGGGATGTTAGGCCTCGACTAAAAGGACTTATCTTCCTAGCTATAACACATCAACGGCAAGCACGGACGTTATGGCGGCAGGAATAAATAAGGCGATGGTACCAATCCGGGCGAGTCGGTGCGAAACTCTACCGTGTAGTATAGCTTACCGTCACTAATATAGCTAGATGTAACTATGTTAGTGACGGTAAGCCTATGCTCGCCTTTTACGAGGACCTTCTAGTACGTGGGCAAGTTTACCACTATCGTACCCTCGAGCAACACAACAATTGCGAGTACTGATGCCATAATTACAGGAATAGATTAAAAAGGAAAAGACATAAAAAATTGGTACAATTATTGTACAAGCTTGTTGTAGAAAGCTCTACCAGTTCATTTGGACTCATATATAATAATCCAGTAATTTAATTTACGCTAACACTAAAGGGCGATGAGGTTATTACATTCCAACACTAACTAAAACTATAAAGTTTAAAGTGACATTTAGAAAGCTCATCATTTTATAGTTTGTTTCGGTTCTGTCTGTACAAAATGTATCGTTCATCCGAACGGCTGCGATTCTAAAGAATCTACACGACAACCTGTGAAGCGTAGGTTTCATTTGGGTTTAAGTTGAGAAAGTCTGTCTGGAGTCTGAAAATAAGAGGATTTGTGTTGAGTAAGAGTACACTACACATTTTTCCTCAACACTTAAGCTTTGAGAATTAATCGCTTTTTATAAAAGAATATGACAAAAATAAAAATATTCCTATTACTTAAATTAAAGGTTGGCTGTAAAATAATATCCAATGATGAATAAATCACCTTTAGTCACCTTTCACTCTTTGTTAACATAGTAAACAAGCATTTTTTTACAATCCAAAACTTCATCTACTTATTTGTTTTACAATAAAAAAAATCAGTTTCAACTATCAGGTATAAAAGTTAATTATTTAAACTTTCGCAGGTTGTATATTTTTTATTAATATAATAAAACAGTAAGCAGTCATATACATATATAATAAAACAGTAAAAGTCAGTTTTTATTTTTTTATGATATCGGAAGGTAAACAAGCAGACGGATTTCCTGATGGTAAGACATTGACACCGCCTAGAGACATCAAAGGTGGTAATGGTGAATTACTAATCTAAGGCTGGGATGTTAGGTCTCGAGAAAAAGGAGGTTTACCGGCTACTTGACCCTCCAAACCAGAACACGTCATGATGTTATAGCGGCACGAATAGATAAGGCGGTGGTACCAATCCGGGTGAGTCGCTGCGAAACTCTACCACCTAGTCAAATGTCACGGTGTTAGTGACAGTAAGCCTATGCTCACCTTTTACGAGCTGCCTGGCAGGAAGGCACACGGCTCATTCTGCAAAGGAGCCCGGATGAACACGGGAACCAAGACGTCGCTGTCCTTTTTTAGTGAAAGTGACTAATGTGTTGCTAGCCTTGCGGTTTTTACAACTTTATCCGGCTTTAACGCTGTTCTGTGGCCGTGGTGTTAGGCCTAACTGTCGAGATTAACGGCTACGCTACCTCCTGGACCGGACCCTAACTAAAACGACCAGTGTTAGGTAAGGCGGTGAATCCTCATCCTATTAAGTTGCTGCAAAATACTCTACTGCCATTGGTATAGCGGAATCATCGATTTCTCCTACTATTACGAGCTGCCGGTAAGGAATGCAAGATGGTCTATTCGATTTAGGGATTCAGACCAAGAAGGTGAAAACCACATTTTTGTAGACCATTATGTCTGAAATGAAAATAATTTATTTTCGAAAGATTGTAAATATGTTATATGATAGTACATCGATATTTCATAACATCCTCTCAGTATTAAGTCTGATTTATGGTCAGACAAAACTACAAAAGTTCCTTCTTCTTTAAGATATCTTTCGGTTTCTTAAAAAGTTCTATAGACTGAGAGCTACTGAACAATATAACTAACCTAACTTCTACAAATACCGAAAATACTGTTCTGGCATACTTCTTTCGTTATACACTTAATGAAAAAATAGTAACGCAGGCAGATGTCTGCCAAAAAAGTACAAAAGCTTGCAACAAAGTTAAATCAATTGCTTGTCTATTTACTTTTTCAGTTCTTTACACTATATACCTATACTCCATTTCTCTAAAAATAAAAATAAATCTAAATTTCGAAAATAAAAAGAGAAAAGGCATCTTCTCGTTTAGTATAATAACAACATTGAATCCTTCTTCTCTACTATCGGTTTAGGTAAGTATTATAATACTAATTTATAAATATCTAATGCTGACTTGCCATGAAAGTAAATGTTATACAAAAAGGCGACCTTTAAGGTACGTAAAAACAGGAGGTCTTTGCCTACTTTAAAGGTCGCCTTTTTATAATTATTACGGACAGTTACTTTACTCTTTGTTAATAATTAAAAGAAAACTAATGTCATTAAAATTAGTTAGCTCAGATTTTACTTAAAACTCAAAATTTACACTCAAAACTGGATAATAAAGCGCTATAACTAAAATAGAATGGCTATACACAAAGGGTTAGTTTGTGTGGCGG
>NJDD01004692.1:117862-135522 GCA_002245505.1 Calephelis nemesis | reverse complement strand
ACAATTACAATTTAATATAACAGAAATCAGAAACCTTATTTGCCTTTTGTTATCACATACTATTGACTAATTCACTGTCTAGCCGATTGTGTTGATGGAAAAACAATGTATTTTACTAGAACATATGGGTGTGTAAGAGCTTAAGTCACTTCTTGTATATAGACACTGCACATGTTTTGCGAGCAACGTGTGGCTACACCGACAGGTCTTTGGTATAAACTCGAAGCGTAAAAAAATAGAGCAGTGAGTACCTAAAAAAATGTTACTTAGAAGTAAATTGTTAGAACCGTACTTACCATACATTAATTTAAGTCACTAAAAATAAACCAAATTGCTGATATTTATAACTTACATTTTCTTTATGACTTGTCGAGAAGATTTTAAAGAAGTCAACCGGCGCAACTCTTGGCAGAGAAAATGAAAAGCTTCTTTAGACAAACGATATCATTTTCGAAACTCTGTTTCGGACAGACCCTCTACAAGGTCGAAGGAGACTCGGATGCTTTTTCTTAGAGCCCGGAGGCTTAACCGCTCATCTTTTTTATAACTTCCCGGAGGCTTAACCGCTCATCTTTTTTATAACTTTACTCTTTGCCACTCATCTTGAGCTTCTGTAACTTCCAAGTAAATAAATAGCGAGCAGACAGCACTTTATATTTCTAAATCACTTAAAAGACAATAATTATTCACTAAATGTTACTTATTTGGAATACTTAAAAAATTGGAATTCAAGTTTTCACTTCTCACTTGGTTCTCACTGACAAAACATCAACCGAATGAACTTGACAGTAATAAACTAACGCGTTGGCGTATTCGACTCACTTAAACTCACGTTTCTACGTAAAACTGCCAAAACACTCGCAAAATAGACGAAATACGTCATTAACGCCGTCACGTCTCACCGAGTTTTGCGTTTTTGGCCAAAACACTAGCAATAAAGTTTGCTATAATGACCACTAGAGGCGCTGTTCAAAACCCTATACAAATTTGAGTTAAAAACGTAAACGCGATGGTAAGTGAAAACTACATGTGGCCAATACACTCGGGGCTCTGGTAGGGCGGTGATACAAAACTTTACCACCTACTAATACTAAACTACCTCTAGTAACAAACTCAGATACCAGTTGTCGATATATTTCCAAATAGTTTACCATCATTTAATCCTAGAGCAATAAAATATCCTAGTTATAACTGTTAATTTTTAAGTGAGATTAAGATGATTAGGATAACTAAGCTTCTAAAGCGTAGGGTTTTCACCTGTTAGGTTACTTGAATAAAAAAAACAGTAATAGTGTTCAGACAATTTTTTTTATGTCATTGGAAGGCAAACAAGCAGACGGATTTCCTGATGGTAAGAAATTCCCGCCGCCTAGAGACACCAAAGGTGGTAATGGTGCGTTGCCAACCAGCGGCCGGGATGTTAGGCCTTGAGCAAAAGTAAGTTTACCGGCTACCTCACCCTCCGAACCGGAACACGTCACGACGTTGTGGCGGCAGGAATAGGTGAGGCGGTGGTACCAATCCGGGTCGCTGCGAAACTCTACTACCTAGTCAGATGTCACGGTGTTAGTGACGGCAAGCCTATGCTCGTTTTTTACGAGCTGCCTGGCACAGGAAGGCAGATGGTCTATTCTACAAATGAGCCCGGACCAACACGGAGCTATACAGGAAAGACATAATTATCGCTCATAATAGCCTCTGGTTTGAATCACGACAGTACCAAATGTTATCATTGTGACTTCAGGAATAATTGGGTGAGTCCATAACCAAGCAAGTTGCTCTGCACTCGACTACCATTAAAACTATATTAGTTTCAGATTTAGTTATTTTTGAAACCAGAACAAGAATGAAGATTCAGTTATGTGGAAAAAAATTAAAGATGAAAGATTGACAAACAGATGTACAATGCGAATATGAATAGATGTAAATACCTGGAAAGACCTAAGTTGACATTCCACCATCAAATCGCTCGGGTATCATCCGAGGGCGGTATCAAGAATTTTAGCAACAGGTATGTTGCATGAAAAGAGTAATGAATGTTGAAGAAACCAAGCAGGTGTGCAATGACCGTAACATATAGCATTTGATACTTTCTGCTTATCCCGTAAGGGACTCGGCGTGAAGTTGTACATGTATGTAAGAAGTTGTTTAATTACAGTAACACTTGTATTAAAACGCAGTATGCAAACATTTAAATATAAAAACCTATACCTTTTTGGAGTTTACTCCTTAAAACGATTTGAGTTATAAGGTTTACCGAAATTTTATGAGGAGTAAAATCGAGTGTAACACGAAGAGCGAAGAATATACTTTAGTTTTTCAAAATTTAGTTTTCATATTTAACAAACTTCTAGTAATGTCAAGCGATACGAATTTCGCCAGATCGGCCACAAAAATAAAAATATACACTAGTACTGTTTACTACCACCACCATTCTGGCGGAAAAATTGTTATGCGTGTATTTTATACTACTAGGAAATCCAGTCGTATGTTTCCATGACAGTGCAATAAAAAGGGTGTTTGAACGAATGAATAAAAACGTCACATTGTTTTTTGTCACACAGTTTATAGGCATTTGCAATGGAGTACGTGTATTTTAAAAAACAATACCACACACCGGTGTACTCTTCGAATTGGAAGAGCGAAGTCAGCCGTGAAATCGAGCCAGACGGTTCACAATATCGAAACGTATATCCGGATATCATTACAGTCCTGTGGGAAAGTGTTTATTTTTATTAGTAAAATATCCGAATTTATTTGTTGCAAACAATATCTACTACTGGGTCGTCGCGAGTCGGTGACACACGGGGAGTTCAACTAGACCCCAAGTGTCCACGACTTTAACGGGGCTTGAGTACCCAGGGTTAATACTACCCTAGAGAAAATAACTGGACCATGATAGCTGCTTCCCTATTTCTCCCCCTCAAAAAGAGGAGACACAAGGAGCGGACAATGTGTCATTTGGTTCGAATGGGCTGGGGGCTGTGAGGCCTGAAAATGACAAGGACTTTCTTGCCTTACTCCGAGAGGATCTCTTGCATGTCCATTAATGAGAGGAGTGAGCTCCGATCGTCTTTAAAGCGAGTGCTTCTGAGTTGTCACCGGTGCTGACATGTCTGTTCAAGCTTTCTTACACATTTGTCATTATTTCGAAGTCATCGACCACCTAAGTGCACCCGAATCCAGAAAAAAACGTGCCCCCCTCTTTTCCGTCTAGCTATTAGGTATGACTGCATTTTTTTTTTCAAAATTGTGCAAATCATAATTAGTGTCTCTTATTGTCTTAATCTTAATCTCTTAGTGTTTCTAAAACAGCACCAGCTAATAAATGATCTTTTTCAGTACGGTGTTTATTATGGTGGTTCAGCTTGTGATCTCATACTTATACTTAATTAATTAAATCGCCCAAAAACGAGAACATGATTAATAAGTTCTCAAAAGCAATATTTCTTTTTAGTTTTAACGCTTTTGTATTTGATTGTACTTAGTACAAAAGATGAGCTCATTACAGTGAGATTTACCTAGATTGAGTTTTAAAGGAATCGACCGGTAAATTGGCTCCCGTAGTAAACTTCTGCGTTTGTTTATGGACATTTCTGATCAATCTTGGAACTTTCCAGACTATTTCTTAATTATAACATACGTCGGTAGTATCAATATTTGTAACACAGATTACTTTTATATCTTCCAATAAAAAGGGTAACGTGCAGACTAGCAGGCAAACACACTTTCGCATAAATATTATTAGTATGGAAGTAGTTATTACAATTAGCAGCAAACCCCCGTTATGGTTATTCATTTACATGTGGTCGAGCGATCCAGGGTTGGACTTGACTTCATGAGATGAACAAAAAGAAAATGTTTTCTTTCCAATTTTTTAATAAAAAAAATTTTCGGTAGTGAGTGCCCTGGTTCTTCCTCTGCCTTCCCCTTCAGTGATATGGGCGTGAAGATAGGATACTTATTTACTTACATGTAAAAATTCGTTCCCTTCATTATAAAACTTCTCATCGTACATATTTGTGTGTATTGTTTGATAAAAAAACGTCTGTCTGGAGATTAACTCTTACACTATTCCAATATTTATTATAAACTCATTATTTTCACATTCCCGAACCAGCTAAATATGCCTTTTTGCATTTTACCACCAAAATTTTGTTTCTCTCTCTCGGATCACACTGTTACAAATGCGGTCAGCGAGCGTTACACCACAAATTTTCCGTAGCGCTTTCATTTCGACCGCATTTATCAGATGAAAGAGTGATAACGCAGATATATTATACGAATGTAGATGGATGTAGTTACCCGGATAGACTAAGGTTGACATTCCATGATCAGATCGCTCGGCATTATACGAGATTGGTATCAAGTCTAAAAAAACCGTCACATTTGTATGAAAAGGGCATTTAATGCTAAGAGAGCCAGACAGGTTTGTCAGGAACTTGAGTTTTGGTACTCGAAACTCTCTGCCCATCCCGTAAGGGACTTGGCGTAAATATATCTATGTATGTGTGTATTATAAACTCCAAATAGCAATAAGTATGAAAACAACAAAATAGTTAATACATTTTAAATGATTTTATTTCTAAAGTGCCTATATCAACATCTAAACATCAAATTTCTTGACAGCACTTGAAGAGAAACTTCAGAAAAGAGCGATAACTGCACATCGTTAGGGTCCTCAACTTATTCGCTAATCTAAACAAACTTTTAATGGCGTTAATTAACGCTTGACAGTTGGTTGGAAAATTACGTTGCGTTAACTTGTCAATATTGTTTTGTGCTGGAATTTTGGCACCAACGAGAGAAAAGACGGTTGAAGTTTTTTCGTAGTTATTGAGGTTGGTCCGGGCTCCTTTGCAGAATAGACCGCCTTCCTGTGCCAGGCAGCTCGTAAAAGGCGAGCATAGGTTCACCGTCATTAACACCGTGACATCTGACTAGGTGGTAGAGTTCAGCAGCGACTCGCCCGGATTGGTATCACCGTCTTACCTATTCCTGCCACCATAACGTCACGACTTGTTCCGGTTCGGAGGGTAAGGTAGCCGGTAAACTTACTTTTGCTCGAGGCCTAACATCCCGGCCTCAGGTTTGGCAACGTACAATTACCACCTTTGGTGTCTCTAGGCGGCGGGAATTTATTAACATCAGGAAATCCGTCTTCTTGTTTGCCTTCCAATATCATGAAAAAAAATTATATTCACGACCTAAGTCAAATTTTAGTGTATACAATTTTGTTCAGAAATGAAATAATCATAAAAAAAATATTTTTGCCAGACCCGGGGATCGTACCCGGTGCCTCAAGAAGTCAAGTCCAACGTCGGACCGCTAGACCACAGAAGCAATCAAAATTTTAAAATACAACGACACAAAAAAAATAAAGTAGGTAGAATCATTCAATTTATCACAGTAACATATTTTTTTCATCTGTTTCCTTGAACGGTTCCAAAACGATAACGGCTTATCTACACTACCTTCCATTTACACACTAACAATTTCTTTTCCTTGTTAAAAAAAATCCAATTCTAGAGTAAAAGTATCTTCACGCCCATATCCCCGAAGGGGTAAGCAAAGGTACAACCAGGACATTAACGACTAGCCGAAGACACTAAGTCCTATACCTACTAGATAAAAGAAATAGCGTGAAAATATATCTGACAGACAAAAGTACCATTAAAACGAAACTAAAACAATGAAGTAAAACAAGACAACTTTGTTCGGCTAGTCATCATAGTTAAATGGTTTTCTTCAATTCGTAGGTCATTAGCGGGATGTACTTTTAAAGTAACTGTAGAGTCACTCCCGAGGGTTGATTACGGAGTACGAATCAATCTTCCAAGTCAATTAAACTTGAAGGCATTTCGACGGTTGATATTCATATTAATTAGTGCTTTCCTGTCAAGCACTTCTTAATAGGCGAGTATCGGTTAATTTACTACTAACCGTGACAGCTCAGGTGATAGAGTTGCAACTACTCATATGACCGAAATGAGTGGTTGCACCTATATCACTTACATATATGTTTAAATATATATATCTGATATTAAAAAAAACTCGTATCATAATGCTAGTTAGCGTACTCCTCCGAAACGGCTTTACCTATTCAAATTTTATATGCATACTCAGTAGGTCTGAGAATCGACTAATATCTATTTTTCATACTCCTAAGTGATTGGGGTAGTTTAGGCTTAATATTTTTTTCTAGAAAAAATGTCTATGGGAAAATGTGGGTTAGCTAGTACATGTTATATCTACCACTATAGAGTTGTAAGTTGTGACCACTCGCATCATAAATCTGTGGTTGCAAATCTATCACATAAGTTACAAGTCAGATTTTAATTCATTCAGCGCTACGCGTATCCTATTACGCGTATTCTAGGATCTGTGTTCGAAATTTAGGGCTTGGCGCTGAGCGTGTTAAACAATTTCGAAAAAGAAGGAGTTTATATATTCGACTCTAATATATTTCTTGCGCATGTAAATTGATTTTCCTTTATTTTTGAAATGATTTTTTTTCTGAAACAGCGTACTTCCAGGGTCTTATTGGCACCAACTCTGAAATTGATGACAGAGTACTACGGAAATCGAAAAACTTAAATAGTACCTAACTTTTTCGTACCTACGTAAATGATTTATTGATTGAATCGAAGTATGTTTTTTGCACTTGCATTCACAGTTTCAATTCAATACTCATTTAATTAAGTATAATACTATGTAAAATAAATAAAAACAATTATTCAGCCACTGCCAGCAGCTACTAAATTTTATAGTTACTAAATTTAGAACTGACATTTACTGAAAGTTTGTTAAAAATGGTTTATCCATTCAGGCGTCATGCGATGACCACGGGGAATGGGGAGTCATTCATTGGGATAGACTAAAATGGTAAACATCGTTGATATTACAGCAAAAATTAATCAGCTGATTGTTGGTCACACTGTTAATGTCAAATACAATAAAACTTTCACATTAATAATATTATTATTAGATTGTCCTTATCGCTCCCGAGTCAACCGACGTCTCCGGCGTAATACCAACATATGAGGGACAAACAGGAACATAATTTCCCTCGGGACATTTGTGATGCCTCTAAGATATTGTATGTAATTACTGTGTCGAACAATATTACCAGAGGTTAACTTGAAGCGAAATACACTCGATAAATAGTTTTCATAGTAAACAATGAACACACGACTTTTCTGGAAAGACCTATAGACAACATTGATGTTATGGGTACGTCGCTATCCTATAAACAGGATCTCTGGCCTAATGTTCAGCATTACCTGACTCCGCACGGGAGGTAAAAAATATAAAGCCCGGTTGTACCTTGGAATACTTTTGTTTATTATTAAGTCGGATTGAGTAAAATAAGAAAATGTTTGGTGGCATTTTGTAAAATTTTGTACGGTTTAAGTAAATCAGTGAAGTATTCAAAAAGGAATTAGTGTATCATGTGTTTTTTCAATGCCACCAAATCTTATTAGATAAGCTTAAGTATTGAAGCTATCGCCTTACTTAAGATCCTGATATGACTCGCGTCTGTGGTCTACAGGTCCGGCGTCGCACTTGACTTCTTGAGGTCCAAGGTTCGATTCCCGGGTAGGGAGACAAGTTAACAGTATGTGTTTTTTCAGTGTTCTAATTAAAACAACGTTGTCCGGGATTGGATATGTGACCGGTTTACGATTGGCGGGCCACCTATCACATTGTGAGACTTAATATCTTCGGCTAACCCTGGCTGTGTCTTGCTTACCTTAATTTGAGTAGGTAATTTAAGTCCGATTACAAGAAATCGATTTTAAGAAAGAAATTTGATAACAATACATTATATTTCACTTATGGCAGATGTTCGCGCTTATGCCAAAACTAAATAAAAATTAAAAATGTCCAGTTCATGTTAATATGCCCCGAGTAATGAATTACGATTGAGGTGTTGATAATAGTTTATTGTTTGGTAGATGGACAAACTAACTAAACTTGACTGATGGCAGATTCTTGCGCTCATGTCTAAAACTAAATAAAAATCTCCATTTCATGTTAAAAAGTCCCACATGATTAATTACGATTGAGGTGTTGATTGTTTGGTAGTTGGACAAACTAACTAAACTTGACTGATGGCAGATGCTTGCGCTTATGCCAAAAACAAAATAAAATTAAAAAAAGGTCCAGTTCATGCTAAAATGCCTCGCGTAATAAATTACGATTGAGGTGTTTATAATAGTTTATTGTTTGGTAGTTGGCTGATAGCAGGTGCTTGCGCTCATGCCATGCAAAATGAAAAATTTCCAGTTCATGTGTTGTTCAGTCTATAATTTGTGTGTAAACAGCCGTAATTCAAGGATGTGACGTAATATAAAAGAAATGAACGAAGAAACATACTATGTGAACTTCAAGGAATTACAACTAAAGACATATTCAAGGACTCAAATAACCTTTGACTTGGCCTCGTTGGTCGAGTGGCTAACGTATACGCCTAACTACATCAACTCACCGCGAGGCTCGGGGGCAGACATTTGTGTGATGAACATTTAGATGTCTGCATTTCCAGGTCTGGGTGTTTATTAAATTTATTCTGGTATCTATTTAAATGTTTCTACGTATTATTATCGTTGACTAACACCCATAACACAAGCATGCAATTTGCTTACTTTGGAGTTAGATTCAATTTGTGTGAGTTGTCAAGGGATATTTATTTATTATTATTACTAATTATTAATAAGTTTATTGAAGGAAATTATTATTAAAATGGGGGAAGACAATGTTTTAAGAAACTGAAGAAACGAATTTAAAACAAAAAATAAGAAAAAGAATTTATTATTACGGAAGACGTGGCAGCATGGCCTAAAGTCCAGCCCCAGAAGGGGTCAAATTAACCAATGAAAATCTCCAGCTCATGTTAAAACGACCGCGTAATGAATTACGATTGAGGTGTTGATAATAGTTTATTGTTTGGTAGTTGGACAAACTCCAAATGCGCAGAACAGTATGCCCTGTAGGCCCATTAAAAGTTGCCATTGTTCTACCCTCGAAGCTCTTGTATTGCGTTAAAGGCATTGCATTATTCACGAGTGGACACAGATTGGACGCAAACTCCAAACTCAATTGGTTTACGAAAAATTCGAGCCACTTTGGCCTAGTCTTTTTATTGCATAAGTTTGATGCTGTATATGATTTCCGCATTTGAATAGCTTCAAATAAAACTGAAACCATGTCTTTATATATAAATAAATAATACCCCTGGACTATACTGTCTCTCTCTCTTTCTCTCTCTCTCTCTCTCTCTCTCTCTCTCTCTCTTTCTCTCTCTAATCTCAATGTTAGCAAATTATATACTAACATAAGCATGGTTCTAATGATAGGATGAATATAACAAAATTAACATATTCCTAATCAAGTTATACAAATTGAATTTTGCTCCAAAGTAAGCAAATTATATGCTTGTATTACAGGGGCTAGACAACTATTTTAAAACACAGTTATTCCTAAATAGATACCAGAATAAATTTACAAACACCCAGACCCAGAAAATGTAGACATCTAAATGTTCATCACACAAATGCCTGCCCCAATCGGAAATCGGATCCGAACCTCGAGTTGTTCAGTAAGTAGGTCTACCGGCTACAGAAATAGGTAAAGCGGTGGTACAAATCCAGGTGAGTCGCTGCGAAACTCTACCACCTAGTCAGATGTCACGGTGTTAGTGACGGTAAGCCTATGCTCGCCGTTTACGAGCTGCCTGGCACAGGAAGGCAGATGGTCTATTCTACAAAGGAGCCCGGACCAACACGGAGGAAAATTATTACAATTATAATTATCATTAAAGGCATAAATCCTCATTACCAACAGATTACGAATAGAAACACGATACAAAAAAAATCACAAACCATAACCGCTAGATGTAACACATGGCGCTCATTAAAAGTTTGCTAGTTTTGATTAATTATACTCCCCGACTGCGACGAGAGCTCCCTATTTGTTGTGTGGAACTTTGTTAGGGAAATTCACACATTCCTTTTATTTATACGTGGTTCAAGTATTTTATTCTTTTTTTCTATACTTTTTTTCATAAAAGATTCGTTATAATATGATATATATATAATAAAGTATTCATATTATGTAAAATTCATGATACGTAAAATTTACATTTGTATAAATATACCTAAAGCAGAGTGAAAGGAAAGCAGAATCAGCCAGAATAATGATTCACGAGATTAAGCGACCTCTATCCTTGTTATCTGGTAACTTTATTTGACGATATTACTGTCTTTTTTACACTACAAAATGTAAACAACATAGGCAATTGTGGGGGACAAATCATTTTACCTTAAGTTGTTTTGAAGCGTTTTTGTATGAAAATTCTTTAATTTGAAGAGATTTAAAAAAGATTAGGTGAAGGCGACTAATGGGGCAGTAGAAAATAGTTTAGCAATTTTAGACTTTTTGTTTGTCTGTCTGTCCGTCTGTCTGTCTGTGTATCCGTCTGTCTGTCTGTGTATCTGTCTGTCTGTCTGTATGTCGGTATTTCTTTCTGTTTGTTTGTCTGTCTGTCTATCTGTCTGTTTATCTAAAACATGAACACGAATAACCGATCTAAACACTAAGAACCGATCGTACTGAAATTTTGCTTGTTGATACTTTATATTTTGAAGTAGATCACAAGACGTGTTTTATGCCGCTTACTAAAGGGATTCTCATTTATAGGAGTACTGAAGTATCCTGTGTGGAGGAGTATAAGGACAAGAAAGGAGAAGGATAAAAATAGGAGAGAGATAAGTCAAAATGTAAATTCTGCTGTAATTCAATTATGCGTAGACTTATTTTTTAAATTTTTTTTTGTATGTAGTATGTGCCTTACAGACTGTTCCGTATTTTATTTTTCAATTTAAATGTTTTGAGCCTTAGATATTGTCTGTAATATCTAAGGCTCAAAACATTTAAATATTTTGACAACATACAGTACGAAGTGATAAAATAACTTGAAATTTCGAAACTAGAGAAACATTTTTTATAAATAAATAAATATTCCAAAACCAGTTACACAAATTGAATCTAACCCCCAAAGTAAGCAAAATTATATGCTTGTGTTATGGGTGTTAGTCCACGATACTAATACATAGTAACACTTAAATAGATACTAGAATAAATTTAATAAGCACCCAGACCCGGAAATGCTGATATCTAAATGTTCATCACGCAAATGTCTGCCCCCGTCAGGAATCGAACGAACCTCGCGGTTGTTCAGTGTAGCTTGGTGTGTACGCTAGCCACTCGACCAACAAGGTGTTTAAATTTGAACGTACTATTTACAAGTTCCCCTGATGGGTAGACAGAAAGTGTCAAGTGAATTAATAAAATCACGCAAAAGTATTTTCGAATCGACTTAAGAGACTAAAACAATTTCTTCCCGCACTTAATAAGACAAAGATTGAGTTTAAAACTTACGTAAGTTTGAAACACAGGTGCTAATTACCTCTCGTGAGGTTTTAAAGCAATTTTCCCAGAGAAGGCAATTACTAAGCATTGTACAAGTGTTGCCTCATATAAAATTTAAGAAGCACTTTTCAGTCTCAAGTTAATGAGGTAAACATCCAACCTCAGAGCGTGGTGAGAGGTTGGTGAAACCATTTTATGATAGATATACTTGAGATAGAATACAAGTAGTAAGCTAAAAATAACTATAAGTAGTTATCAAACTTAGTATCACGTTAAAAACTTATTACTTTGTGAAATATATACAACTACTTTTTACTTGTAAAAGGTATATTTTAAGTTTGACATGTTTGTGTGTGTGTATGCGTGTGTGTGTGAATTTTGAACGGATGTACTAATGGATATGCCGTTTTTTGTTTGAAAACTTACATAGGCCTACGTTTTGCATTTAGGTCATGTGGTAATAAATTCAAAGAAGGTTTGCAGTTCAATTATGCTAAATTGTAATTGAGCTCTTCCACAAAAAGATTAAAACTTAAGATCCCCACCATAGGATTACAAAGAAATTCTGATACACTAAATATTTTAAAATTTTTACGGTAAAAAATACGATTTGAACATTAATATTTGGGTATGGGATTTCTAGTACAATGTATATTAACGCCCTTAAAGATTATCAAGTCTTTTTTTAAAAACTTTTTATAATAATTTATGCTCAGCAAAACTTCAAAAATCCGACTCCAATTTCATTATGAGGTCGATTCAACAATTGTTTAATTTCCCAACGGATTGAAAAAAAAATTAAATTGTCAAAAAGAACATTAGCTTTTAATTTTTTTAACAAAAACATCGTTGCCTTTTTATGACACCTATCACATATTATATCGAGACTGCCCTGGTTTTACCCTTGTCCACTTCTTCGATGAACGAACCTCAAGAAACTGTTTTTTAATAAATTCCCAATAATTGTTCCACTACAAAATTTTGACATATTATTCCATTTATTCCACTTGGCTTTGACAGTAATATCGTTAAAAATAAATTGTTTCCTTCGCGATAGAGGATACAGGTGCGTTCCTATGCTGTTGCCGGTATGAAAGGCCTATTATGCAAGTCTACTAGCTACCCTACTTTCCAAGCCGGACGATGACAGTCATTATTGTGGTAGACATAGGTAAGGCGGTAGATATCTATCCAAGTGATTTGCTGCATAGCGCTATTTTCTACTCCGCGGACCCGGACCAACACGGATAAAATACCGAGTATCTGGCATGATATTATTCCATAATCGCTAATATCATTCAATTTCATACAAACCCTTGCTATCAAACCCTTTCTTTATATTCAACTGGCAATAATTTCCGTTGATCTTCAAAGCAATAGATAAGTAGTATGTTTCAGTCAGAGGCAAAGATAAAAGCTATAACGCTGAGCCCAAAACGATTTGTGACGTCATTCGGCTGTTGTTTACATTTGGGAAACGATCTCTCATTTTCTTTTGTTCGAAACACACTTGCTAATATTGTTGGATTGATAGTTAAACAGTGTAACCAATAAGTCTTTATTTCGTTTAATACTATATACATTTCTTTACGCCAAGTCTCTTACGAGGTAAGCAGAGAGTACCAAGTGCCAAATTTCATTCATTACCCGCTTGATACAAACAGGCCAGTTTCGGAGACTCGTGGACAGTACCCGAGCGATTTGATCTTGGAATGTCAACCTAGGTCTGTCCGGGTACCTACATCACGTAGTATTGTATTCTCTTTGCCTCCATCCATCCACATTAACTTTGTATATCTACTTTGTTAATCTGTCGTGTGTCATCCTATCCACTTGGGTAGACCACACCGAACTTGCGCATACTGTTTCAAATTCAACATTTATTTTGTAACCCTTACGGCCACTTGCACATTCCTGGGTTAAGTAGCACTGAGTTAGCACCTAACTAGGGCTAAATTACCTTATATTTGTAAAATTAATTAATGTAATTAAAATAATAAATTTATAATTTAAAATGAGTACTTTATAACCTTAATGATAAAAACATCGTAATTTATTTTAAGGCTTACCTAAATTGACATGTGAAATTTTCAATTGTATGTTGAATAGTTTTTGTATTTGTATTTATTGTCTTGTTTATAGTTCCAATTTCATTTGAATAATAATTTGTATGACATAAAACTGTTAAAGTATGTAATTTGCATGCCAATTAATTGGTATAGTAGGAGTACTGTAAATAATTAAAAAAAAACTTCAAATGTATACCCTGCTAAAAGCAAATAAAAATGATTGATTTATATTAAATGTAACCCGAGAATGTGCAAGTGACCCTTAAAAGTCAACACATATAATTTTATGGGTATAGCGAAATCCTGAACGGATGTTACCTTATTCTAATTTACAATAGTAGTAGAATTAATCTTTTAGTATTAAAAAGTAAATTGATTAACTGTAATAAATTTTAGTGTATCAGATATACTCGTATTTATAATAATAAATAACCATTTCGCGTGATCATCACACCTGAACGAATAAAGAAAGTTCGCTTATTTTGTTTTTGTTGTGTTAGTTGTCGTTAGGAGAAGGTTTATATGAAGAAAAATTTAAAAAATAAAAGTATATCTGCAAGTATCATGAGATTTGGTACTCAATATTCTCGATCACACCGTCAAGGTCTTGGCGTAAAGATATATATTTAAGTAAAAACTGGGAAAACTGCAGAGAATATAGGAAAGTAATATTTTAATTTTTCCCATATAGATACAGTACCTTTCAATCAATCATGTGTATTTGCTTTGAACATTTGAGGTTAACATGAAGTATAGAACAATATGAAGTGGTACGACATTCGCTAGGTCAGGTCTTATATGTAAAAGAAAGACGTGTTAATTATATAATTATAACTCAACGACAGATGAACCGATTTGATGAAAATTGATGCAGAGGTTGCTTAGAACTTTTTACTCCATTCGATGGCATGGAAGCTAGGAAAAACATTTTAATTTTTTCCTTTCAAATTGAACGAGTGGAACGAAGTTTGCCCAAACAGCTCTTTAATTACAATACCAGGTATTACAAGACAATATTTTTTTAAATAATTTAATGTAATTTTAATTCACCATATTTTAACTGCCTCCAAAAAAGGGGTTCTCAATTCGACTGTATGTTTGTTGAGTGATTACTAGGTAACTAACGATAATCAATTTCAATTATTTTTTGGAAAGATCCATCCATCCATCCATATTAATCTATACATATAATAAATCTGTAGAAGGGTCAATTCTGTACATTGAAAATATTGAAAAAATAAATAGCAGGGTGTGTTACTGGATCGATACCCAACCCAAGTATGTGATTTAAAAAAATTTTGTCTGTCTGTCTGTCTGTATGTTCAGGCATTACGTGAAAACTAAAGGTTCGATTTCGATGAAACTTGGTATAATTATACCTTATTATCCTAGGCATAAAATGGGATACTTTTTATCTTGGAAAAATACGTAGAAAAAAAATAAATCTTAATTTTTCAGTTTTATCACGCGAAGACCGACATCCACGCGGACGGAGTCGCAGGCGGAAGCTGGTTTTATCATAATTCGAGTAGTAGCTTTTAAGAAATGCCTACTAAATAATGCATGTGTTATACAAAAATGCTGACGTTAAACAGTTTCGGAATCATGACCTATATTTTAATTTAAAAAAAAATCTCAGATTAAAATGCGAAGTGGTACCTAATGAAATTTCTGGAGTTGGGTTTCGCAGTTTTATTAAAACTATTAAAACAGTCACCTCCGTAGTATAACTATCCAGGTATTGGATTTGACTTCTGTTCTTCAGTTCGATTCCTGGATTGGACAACTAAAAGGAAAAGTTTTTCTAATTTTCTAATAAAATAAAATATTGCTCGAAATTGGTTGGCGATAGGCTTGCTCGGCCTAGCCCTTCGGGGATATGGGCGTGAAGATACTTCATTGGAACAGAAACTATCAACCAAAATGATTAAATACTAGCTGACTCGACAGACGTTGTCTCGTCCTTACTATGGATTTTAAGTTTTAATCATGTCATATAAACCTGTCCATACACTCACTAATACGACATAAAAAGAATTTAACAAAAAAAGTCCATTCGTTCACGCGTGATATCATGGCTAAGGGAAATAATGTTTTAACTTTTATTGAGACGAATATAAACTATACAATAAAAATAAGAACATAAATATTAAACTTAAACAAAATTTAAGCATAAATTGATATATAAAGTTAATCAGCATTTTGCTAATACTTTTTTGTTGTATTGGTTAGTGTCAGGAGAAGGTTCTTATGAAGAGAACAAGTAGGAAAATCGGAGGGAAAATGGGAAAATCGATTCGACCAGTTTATGACTAAATCAAATTATGTATTATTTCTTACTCATGGTTACTAACAATACTTGTTCCGTCAAAAGTTTATCAATAAATTTTGTGTTTTAGAACTTTCGCATCGAAAGTTTTGAAGTTAATTACTACAGTGACATAATTAGTAATACTTCCAATAAAGAAGCGCGGAGAGGGGGTTAGTTTAAGCATTATTTATAATTAATTCCATAACTTTTAAATCTGATTAATATATTTGTTTCTTTTTTATTCGTTTGTTTAATACTTTATTGCACACAAAAAGTAAAAACATGCAAAATACATGAGCAGTAAAAATGCACAAACGGCGAGGTTATCTCTAACTACAGAAATTTCTTCCAGCCAATCCAAAAAAAATGAAGCTGTGAAAATAAAATGGAAGACATCATGTACACATAACGTTTGTAGATATACTTAGAACAAATAAAATATAAATATAATACTTTAGTTTGCAAAAAAAAAGGTACAGTTATTGTTATTAAAATAATATTCTTAATAGCGGAGATGTAAAAAATCGCCTAAGTGCGAGTCGGAGTATTACATTGAGGGTTCCGTACAAACATGTTTGTATAAAAGTAAAAGTTCACCTATCATAACATTTTATTTTATGTGTAGTCTTAGTTGGTCCGGGTTCCCTGAGTAGAATAGACCACCTGTTTCACTGCCAGACAACTAGTAATAGGCAATCATGCGTAAAATAGGTCATCATCAACAAGTTCACTGGTGGTAGAGTGCTGTACAGCAACTTGTCCAGGTAGGGATCCAATGCCTTTTCTATTCCTACCCGCGCCGCAGCAACCACTGTGTTATATTCCATCTAGAGGATAGGGTGGCCGATGTACTGGACCACTGTTACATTAAATGAGACTTACTGGTATAACGCAATAAATAACTTATGATTTCGCATTTTTTTTTTGTTATTGTGAGTTTACGTAAAGTACTCTGTGGGTTTTGATTATTTTGCGACTTTCGGTAACTTGTTATAAAAAAACGACGGATTGCACTCCGGGAGTGCCGGCAGAAGTGAAAACTTGAATATTAACCTTGTGCACATTTGATATTTTAGAATGGCTAGAAAAATATTTTGCACGAATTGTATTTAATTATCAGTATGAAAGTACTATCATTTATGTGGTAGAAAACAATATTCACAATTTTTTACAATAAACTTCCCGAGCTTATTAAATGCTTACCAATTAATAAATTAAAAAAATGTATTAAAATTAGGTTACTATAGGATTTCAGAATAATTGTAAGACAGAAATGCTTGGGATTAATTGCTCCTCAAACCAATCTCTACAAATCAATTGTAAATGTAATAAAGTTTTGTAACTAAGATTTATAAGAAAAAAGTCAAGCCCGTTGAGTTTCTTTCGACGGATCTTCTCAGTTCCGATCCGATGGTAGTTTTTAGAATTATATAGACGCGTTACAAGAATCTTTGTATAAATCTACGTAATTAAATCTATTTTGAATTTGAAATTAAAATTTGAATTCATTTATCGTACACAAACATGACATCACGAACATTCGCGCAAGCACCTTAAGTTTTTACCCATTCCAAAAAAGTGCGACACGCCGCTAAAGAAGTGTTCACTATAAAAATGTAGTATAAACGGCTGTATCTTTTGATTGCGTTGGCTTAGAAGTGTTTTTGTTTTTACCTGAAGACCGACAGTAGACCTGAAGCTGATATAAATTTTAGCTTGATATCGCACGTGTTCAAGGGACAAATGGTCTTGGTAGACGGAATTACAGGCTGAAAGAAAGAAAGAAGAAAAGAAAGAAAATTATTTATTTGCGGAAATATGTGTGTAAATGAGATGTTACAAAAATA
>NJDD01004692.1:88014-106815 GCA_002245505.1 Calephelis nemesis | reverse complement strand
TATCATCTTTATCAATAAACGAAAATTCAAAATTATTTTTACACTCAGTTACATGTTGCTTCAATAATTATTCTGCAGTACTTAGTGAGGAGTTAAGAACTCTGGTAGTTTCTGCTGCAATATTGGTACCAGGCGTGTACGCAGCGCAGACCGAGATACTCCGACACCATTACTGCGTACAGAACTACGCGGTAAGACTACTATAGTTGTTCTGTAACTACGCGCCAGTTCGTGACTGGTGGACGTATTTAGTTCACAATGTTCACATGGCACAAGATACAAATAACTATTTCTACAACGTCTTTGTAATTTGTGCGTAATAACTTCTATTAGCTCTAGATTGGCATAAAATAGAATAAAATTTTATTTCACATAGACCATAGTCCATACAATGGGTACTTGTAATAAATGCTTTTAAATTATTTTAAAAACTGCCATGTGGCATATGGAATCTGTCGAATTAAATGCACGTTAAATCGTAGACTATTATCTTCGTTAAATATTTTTTTTTCGTTACAAGCCACAACACAAACGCTGTATTCTAATCAAGAGGTGGAGTACCTATTAAAAGCGGCATCATCTGGGTGCAATTTAGATTTCTACGTGCGTATGTCGTGTAAAATGCCCTTTCAGGACAGACTCAGGTTCGTCACATACACTCGGATTAATTTCTTACGTCAATATCTATGACGTACATTAATTGTCCGTACGAAATTTGAATTTATTATGGACGAAATTTTATTACAAGTTTTTAAAGACCTTAAAATCAAAATTTGCTGCCATCATTTTCAAGTTTAAAGATAAATAAGTCATACCAGAGACTTAAGTCTTTATGTCACACATCAGACCAAGCAACACATCATAAATTTTATTTGTGTATATTTTTTAAAATCAAAATCGCGCATACTTCCAATCGCATCATATACCATGTATAATACCACGTATAACATATAACATATGTGGTATTTATTATGTGGTAAAGGAACCACCAGGTTCAAGTATATCTTTTAACAAAATTGATCTAGTGCCAGGCAGTAAAGTTGGACTTCCATAACTAACCACAAGCTTAAAAAACGACAGGCAGAACAGGCTCGTATCAACTCAGTTGGGTTTAATTACTTGGAGGTTGGCCAACACATTTTGTTAGGCCATTCGTTAAGCTGCTCAAATTCACCGTTATTATTGGACCAATCATTTATTCCTTGATGAGACCTTCGTTAGTTTTGGTAATGGTCTATTGCTGGGTAAAAGTGCAATTTGGGTTTTTAATATTGATTTTCATTACTAGTATATGTTTAGAAAGTTAAGTATATTTGTGAAATAATGGGTAGTTTAGATTATTGATTTTTCAAGTGAAAACTTCTTGAGCGGCGTTGCGCCTTTTTTGGAATGGGTTAAAACTTCTAAACTCGCGTCAGGACACGTGACCTGATCGAAAATTCGTGGCGCAGGGCGCTTGCGCGAATGTTCGTTTTGTGTACAATAGTGCAATAAATGAATATTATATTCTACAACATAAATGATAGCACTTTCATACTGATAATTAAAGCAATTCGTTCAAAATTATTCCCTAACCATTCCAAAATATCAAAAATGCACAAAGTTAATACTCAAGTTTTCACTCCCGGAGCGCAACCCGTCGTTTTTTTTACTGCAAAATTGGTCAACGAGTAAGCGTATACGTCCACCTCAAAGCTCAGGTTCGATTATGATAAGTTAGCGTAGTCCTGAAGATGCTGTAAAAGCGGAACCAGTTGGCTAATATTATTTCATAGTTTTTAAGAAAGTGTTTTAAGTGAAAAAATGCAAGTGTTTTTTCATAGATGTAAAGAAGTGAAGATAATTATTTACTTACCATTAACATCTTGAGCGATCTGTTTTCCTTACCTGTGGAAAACAATTTAAAATTCATTTTGACTAATTTTCTTATTACGAGTTTATAGCTAAAACTGTTGTTAAACAATCTTTGGGAAAATATGTTGGATAGTTTCTTTTTGACATTTTTTTACTTGTAATGAAGATGTAATAAATATCTCTTCAATATATAAAAATATGTAATTACGTAATATACATATTTTTTATATAATATACAAAATTAGGCATCCTCGATAAATAAACATCCCTTGACAAATTACACCAATAATAATTGACCTAACCCCAAAGTAAGCAAATTATGTGTATTAGTCAACGATACTAACAAATAAGAAATATTTAAATAGACGTCGGAATAACTGTAATTCCACCAAAAACATTTCATGTAAAATGTTGCCATGACGACCACATATGGTTTGCATAGACTCAAGCTTCTGATTCTACACGGCCTACTTCTTCCGACCCTTACATCACAAATTCTTCAGATCAGGCAAAATATATGACTTGGCTGTTACGTTGCTTACTTCAAAAAATAAACATTTGCACCTCCTCCACGAGGGTAGCGAAACGGCGAGAAACGGTAGTGCCCGTACCCCTTGCTAATTGCTTGGCTCGTCTTGGCGGCAGCACTACCGTGCCCCCAGATAAAAACTCGGAAACACTGACATCTATATTCATCACATAATTTCTTACCGCCTCTGTGGGCTATCGGTTCAGTTGTTGGACTTGACTGCACGAAGTCCCGGGATCGAGTCCCGGGTCGTGCAACAAAAAGAAAATTGAGTTTTTCCAATTTTCTAATTTTAAAAAAAGTTTCTCGAGATTAGATTTGTGCGCCCGGTTGGTGGTGGGCTTGCCACCTATAACATTGTGGGGCTTTGTGTCTTCGGCTAGTTGTGAGTGCCCTGGTTATGCCTCTGCCTACCACTTCGGAGATATGGGCGTGAAGATACATAATTTTTTGCCCCAGTCATAAATAAAAACCAAGCCTCTCGGTTTGTTAGTGGAATAAGGCATATACGCTGTCCCCCTTGCCAACGAGGCGGTAGCAAAAATGTAAAATAATGTTTCTTAAACAGCACGCGTTGGATATAAAATTTTTAGTCTATAAAACAATTAGAGAGAGCCTCGAGGAGTACGTGCTCCTCTGGCCGAAATCCATTAGAACGTGAGAGTTACGAATTTCAGCTTCACCTTTCCCTCAAGTATATACTATTTTAGTGTTTGTCTAACTATAGCCTTTTACTCGTTACGTGTTTTTTAATATAGAGGGGAAAATAAACAGACAGATTTGCTAACCCTAAAATACAGTAATAAACACTTTCCGCCTCACCACAAAAAAATAATCGTGCTAGACAAACACTAAAATAGTATATATATTTTAGTGTTTGTCTAGCTATAGCCTTTTACACGTTACGTGTTTTTTTAATATAGAGAGGAAAATAAACACACAGATTTGCTGACACTAAAATACTGTTATAAACACTTTCCGCCTTGTCACAAAAATAATGTTGTGTTTTACTAAACATTGTCTAAAATAAACCCAACCAACAACATGGACCCTTGGATGACGTGGCAGCATGTTTTTGCTCGAGAATCTAATTTTAAACAGTGTTTAGTAAAACATGTGCTAAACGCGGGTTCAGCACATATTATTATATTATGTAATGTAGCTAAAAACTATCTTGATCACGTCAGCTTTCTCACAAAAAAATCCGTCATAGTTATATATAATACATTATTGTGTTATGGATTACGAAATGAGATGTAAAACTGTAGAAATGTGAGAGATATTGAAGATATTTTAAAAAATAGGTGCTGGCTACTAAAAAGAGGCAGCAGAACACATTTCTAACAAAGGGCCAAAACACATAAGCGCGTTGCGGCGCCGCACCGCTGAAATAATGGGTCATAGACGTGTATTTAACATGGAATATGATGAAAAACTCGCTTATTTATTATTAAAAAGATATAACTCTGTTAAAAAAAATAGTGCCGCGCCGCTAAAATCGGCAGTTAATATAATACACACGTTGTTTGGAGTTAACACTTGTACTTATCCACTGTATACTTTAATTAACACTTTCTGCTACTTTCTAGCAAAAACTTTCTTTCTGGCTAGAAAGTAGCAGAAAGTGTTAAAGAAAGTATACAGTGGATAAGTACAAGTGTCACTCCAAACAACGTGTATATACAATGGAATTCCACCAAGTGCCGACGATAGCAAGTATAGATTCAGTTAATATAATAACTTATATAATATAATAAAATATAATATCGCCGATTGTAGCGGTGCGGCGCTGCAACGTGTTTTTGTTTTTCGGCCCATAAGTACCACAGTAATAACATCGTAAGTATGAAAACCGTGATTTACGAACCAATCTACTGAATGAAATTTAGCTGGTAGATACTTTATACTCGTAAAAGGCGAGCATAGGTTTACCGTCACTAACACTGTGACATCTGACTAGGTGGTAGAGTTTCGCAGCGACTCACCTGGATTGGTACCACCGCCTTACCTATTTCTGCTGCCGTAACGTCATGACGTGTTCCGGATTGAAGGGTAAGGTATTCTTCCAATATCATAAAAAATACATTTTATTCCGCTTACTAAAGGTATTCCTATGGAAGTGGCGTAAAATTAAAAATGTAAATTGGGCCATAGTTCATGAATAGGTTGTCATTGCATTTGAATTTTTGTTTTTTTGTATTATTTTGTGTTTAACAAAGTCCGTAATTTTTTCAACGTCGCAACTTTTGTAGGTTAGACATTACAGACATAACAACACTCAGTATAAATTGACCAAATAACTTGTAATCCGGAATGTAGATAAAATTTGAACATATACAGACATACATAGAGTAACTTCACACCCATATAACTGAACAAGGAGGCAGAGGCACAACAAAACACAATTCCGAGCAACGTTATTTTTTAGAAAATTGAAAATACACATTTTCTTTTTCTTTTTGTTGCTCGACCTAGGGATCGAACACGGGACCTCAATAAGTCTTGCGCCGGACCGCTACACTACTGGAGCGACCATGCATACATATCTTTATGTTAAAACCTCATCATGCTAGACAGAGAACATCGACTGCCAAGTGAACGCCAGGTCGACTAGTTTATTATATAGTTATATAAGTATAAAGGTACATTTATATACAGTTACTCAAATTTAATGCAAATTCAAAATATTTTCAAATACTCGTAGTGGGTTTTGTTATAAATGCATGAATGGTTCCTAACATCGAATTGTTCCTGACTTTTCAAACCAAAAAATTTGCAATGCAACGTTCCATAAATTGAATTTAAACAAAACAATTAATATAAAGGCTGGATCCTTTTATCCGTGGCCGGCAGAGGTAGTGTTTTGACAGCAAACTCTGTGACCGAATCTAAAACACGGTCGACGTGCCACATGTCGTGTGGTCCAAGTAACTAGCTGAAAGTTAAAACTCGAACAAATTTATTTTATAAACAAGTTAACAGTACAAATAATATCTTCATGCCCATATCATTGAAGAGGTAGGCAGATGCACAGCCAGATCATCCACGATTAGAGGACACTTAGTCCCAAAATAAACTATCGCTAACCAGGCACATATAAATTCCCGAGCAACGTTATTTTTTTTATAAAATTGAAAATACACATTTTCTAGTTAATAGAAAATATAAGTTGCATGACCCGGGATTCAAACCTGACTCTGATTTTACTTCTCGTAAAATCCGACGCTCGAATCTGATATTAAATCACAAAGGAGATTTTTTTCTACTTATTTTGTGAAAAGCTTTCTTTTGTAAGAAATATACCCAGCAAAAGCAATGGGTTTTACCTCGGATAATAATAATAATTGTAGCACCTAGAACCATTGCAATTACTTATCATTATTGTGCTGATATAATTGTTGTCAATAGAACACCTTCGTATATAATCGTATTTATTATGATAACTAAACCCCGTGTAGGTCCGGGCTCCTTTGTAGAATAGACCATCTGCCTTCCTTGCCAGGCAGCTCGTAAAAAGCGAGCATAGGCTCACCGACACTAACACCATGACATCTGACTAAGTAGTAGAGTTTAGTAGCGACTCGCCCGGATTTGTACCTATTCCTGCCCCCATAACGTCATGACGTGGTTCGGTTTGGAGGGTAAGGTATCCGGTATACTTACTTTTTCTCGAGGCCTAACATCCCGGCCTCGTGTTGGCAACGCACCATTACCACCTTCGGTGTCTCTAGGTGGCGTAAATTTCTTAACATCAGGAAATCCGTCTGCTTGTTTGCCTTCAAATATCATAAAAAAAACAATAAAACTGCAAAAATCGACTCCAATCATTTCATTAGGTACCATGTCACGGTTTGATCATTCTTTTTCTCGAAAGATAGCAAATAATGTTTCCGAAATAGACCTACATAAATCTTATCAGCATCCTATTAGCAGTTATTACTACTTGACGAATCATAATAAAATGGCATGGAGCTCCCTCGTTATCATGATCTACCTTTCTAAAAAAGAGCCATCAAAATCGATTTGCTATGGGCCGAGTGATCACATAACAAACATACGAAAAAACAAAAAGAAAAAAGGATTGTGTCGTTTCATGAAACCACGGTAAAAGTGAAACTTGATTAGTTATTATGAACTATAAACGCCACCTTAATGGCCTTGGCTGCTCTGACATCACCGTCACGCGACATGCGACACACAGACCAAAAAAATGAGACGATGTAATAAATGTTTCACTTTAACATGCGAATTAAAAATCTACTCCTTTTCTGGACATACAAATTAAGAACCTCCTTTTTTAGAATCGGTTAGAAATAAAATGAAAAATCATGACAATCGTATCCAAATTACTAAATATTCAAGAGGAAAGACAATAAGAATTTGTCTTTTTCTTTGTATTCTTATACTACTTCTATCTGTAGATAGAAGTTCAAGCACTTTTTATGATGTTAGAAATGGACAACTTAGATGTGAAACTTATAAATTATTTCCCTAAGCAAAATCTTAAAACATCCATAACATCCAACGACTTTCCCGAAAACGATAACTGCTTATCAAATAGCCTCTTTCATCGCTCACGCATAGTAAACAAACGTATAAAGCGCCCCTTGAGCAATCCTTTACCCTATTATCATTGCGAAAGTTATACTTATTGTTCTCTGAAAAGTTACTCTTACGTCTTCTTCAAAACATTTATACATCTTTATTATGACTACGGAATAGGATTATTGACTTAATTGTCAGGAAAGTAATTAAAAAGTTCAAGTTAAGGACTCAATCTATTGGAATAACTTAAAAAATGACGGTAACTGATTAAAATCAGGTTTTAAGACATTTTTTTATTTCTGCAATATTCTCTTAATATTTCATCGTAATATATATATACGTTACTTGTCAAGTTGTTTGTCCGCGATGGACTCCTAAACTTCTTAACCGATTGTTATTTATTTGTATGATTAGTTTGATCCAACTTGAAAGATAGAATAGCTTACATCTCATTTCATGATCAAAAAATTACCATCCGAACGAAGCCGCAACTGGTACATAGTAATATATAAAATTAATTAATACTTTCCTTGGTCATAGTATTACACATGAACGGATAGACCAATTTTGCTAATCCTTTTTTGTTGTATTAATCTCAATTATTAGTCTCAAAAGGAGGTTAACAGGGGAAATAGGAAAAATAATACTTTATTTCCCATTAGAAGCCAATTTATTTGCTACTTACTTCTAAACTACTAACTGATTTTAATGATATTATATGCTTAAAGTATGGGTGTTAGTCAACAATGCAAATACCCAGGAGTACCAACATAGATGCCAGAATAAATGTAATAGTCACCCAGGTTCGGCAATCGAACCCGTGCCTCCCGCATGATCCAAGGGCTGATCCCTGCAATGCTGCATCCCTGCTGCCGATAGAAAGATGCCATAAGAAGAATTTTATCTACAAAAAGTTAGATAGTACTACTTCTGCTTGACACGTCTGAGAAGCTCAAGAAGAAGAAGAAAATTGTCTTTAATGTATTAACAGTATATTCGCATTATACCGCGACGAAACAGGAAAATAGCGCCTAGTCAGTGACTTGTGTGTTCGTGTGTGTATGTGTGTGTGTGTGTGTTTGTGTGTGTGTTTATGTGTGTGTGCGAGTGCGTGCGCGTGTACGTGTGCGTGTGTGTGTGTGTGTGTCCAATCCATTCACTATACATTGTCTTTCCTGTTTGATTGCGCTATAATACGTATACTTTTTTGGAGGGGAAATTGCAAAATCAAATCATTTGATCTGTATTTAAGTATATATTTTCGTGAAGTAATTAATATCCTTTTCCTGTTAATTATCTTAAATCTAGTTTTTAGCGCAGTCGATCTTTTCAACAATCGCTTGTATCCTATTAATTGTTCCGAATGTCCAAACTAGGATTACCCTGGATTTTTTCCCACTAAGCTGTACGTAATTGGATACTAAATTGACCGAAGGCCCAGTCTGTTTGGCATCCAATACCAAAAAAAGGTTTCTAATTTTCTATTTCATTACAGCGACCGCAGAAAGAGGAAATTAAGTACGTTTATTATTTGACGTGCTTCGTCTAAATTAGACGCTCCAACTGTTTTTACTTTTCCCTTGTTATTGGTAACTTAGTTTATTCAATTTTCTTCGTAGCAAATATTTAATATTATAAAATCATTATAAACAAACAGCGATTCCTAAACTGAGTTTCGTAGAAAATATTTCAGGGTTCCCTAAAACCATTTATTTTGTAGCATTTCTGTTAACTAGGTTATTGCAGTTGAAAATGTTTTAATTTCAACATATTATTAATTTAATTAATTCTTTATTGTAGACCATTTTTCATATAAAATATGGACAGTGATATTATATGGAAATGCACAAAAGGTTTTTTAAATTTCTAAGTCTAAGTCTACAGATTCCTTCCAGCGAACCCTAAAAATTAGAATCTATGATGAAACAATGGAAGGCGTCATTTAAAATACTAACACATAGAAATACTTAAGAAGTTGCCAGTATAAATTTGATAAACACCCCTACCCATAATTGCAGACATATACATTTATCACATAAATACCTGCCCTCGTCGCGTCGGGACTCGAACCAGATTCTCTCGATCGATTGGTGAAGTTAGCTGTGTACGCTAACAGCTCGGCCAGCGAGGCGGTCAAAAAACTGTGTCTATTATTTTAATGATATAAGTAGATTACTAATCTGTATCTACAGACTTTTTTAGTACACGCTTGTACTTATCCACTACACACTTTATTTAATACTTTTCGTTACCCTATAGCAAACCGGTTTCACTTTTTACAGATAAAAATACATCTGCATCTGTTTGAAAAGGATCAATCTGACGTTCGCTACGAAGGTATTGGATGTCCAATTTAAAATAAAACCACAATTCAATTAATTTGGTCGAATTTACTCGAAATATCTTTTAATACGATTATTGTTTCGCTGTTCGTCCGAGTCCCCTGTGTAGACTTGACCATCTACTTCTTTGTATGGTAGCTCGTATGAGGCGAATATAAGTGGGGGATTTTTTTATGATATTGGAAATCAAACAAGCAGACGGATTTCCTGATGGTAAGAAATTCCCGCCGCCTAGAGACACCAAAGGTGGTAATGGTGCGTTGACAACCTGAGGCCGGGATGTTATTTTGTCAACAACTTCACTGACACATTTACATAATAATTTTTAGTTTCACCAGTAACTAAATTGACAAAGGACAACCTAATAAGATTACCGAAAACTTTGGGACCATGAACGCTTTCAGGTAAACAACTTTAATTAACCCAATATGTATGGGATATCATATTTGACTATCCGAAATACAATTATTATTTTTCATCAGCAAATCTTACTTTGTTTTTTTAATACTGCTAAAAACATCGATTATACTAATTTCGTTATGCGGTTATGTTTTTATATTATATTTTGAACGCCTCTGTAGTCTGTGGTCTATTATCATTATGGTAACATATTTTTTTAAGTCCCCTCTTATTCTTCTAAGTTTGTAAATCATGAAGCTGTTCGGGATTGCACCTTACCTAACTGAACGTGTTTGTATTTTTCCCAGTAATTATTTTAACAGGATTGAAATTAGTGGTATTGGAATACTAATTACATTTTTCATTGTTGTAAATCATAATAATAAGGACAATGTTTTTTTTTATGTGATAGATCAGCAAACAACCGCAATGGTTTCTTGATTGTAAGGCGTTGGATCTCTCCTAGCGAAATACTGTACAGCACTCTAGCGCCAGTTATCTTGTTGGTACTGACCTATATTTTAACTAATGCTTAGCTTTTAGGAGCTACCTAAAAGAGCGGCTGATGGTTTATTCTTCTCGGTGTACCCGGACCAACACGGGGGAAATTTTCAAGTGGACATACATTGCTAAATCTGAAACTATAAGGATTTTTATCAAGGTTTACTGACATATTTCATACATTCAACATGTATACATGACATCTAAATAAACGCTACAAAAAATCGGTACCATTTTTTCTCTGAAAATATTCCTACATTATCTTTTGTTCAGTGTATGCTTTGTATTTCTACCTTCACCCAAGATATGCGAGACCATGGAACGACCATTACTCATAGCTCACGTTTGTAGAGTACACCTACTGCTGAATTATAAAAGATCCCGCGAAATCTCTACACGTTTCGTACTCTTTTGTAAGGTTACACATACACGCTGCAATTTAGAGTGCTGTCTGCGAGTTTGGTGTAAGCTTTTTACTACATCATTACGTAAGTTTTTTAACCCCTAACGGAAAAAGAGGGGTGTTTTGACGTGTCAATGTGTATTTTCTATTTCTTTTACTCCAAATAAATATAACATGCATCACGACAAACAACAACTGCATTTGAGTTGATATAGTCTGTGGATATCATAACTTTAATAATAAAAACATATAAAAAAAACACAAAAAAAACAAATAATTTTGTTTCATTTAAAGAATACATGTTTAAGGTTAGATGGTCAGCAACTACATGACATGTGGAATTTGTTGGATTTTTTTAATTTTAGTGTTATTATAACATAAGTATTTTGGGTTAGTTTAGTTAATATGATACCTCTCGTAACACCTTTATTCACACTACTAAGTACAATCAATGTCAAAAAGTGACTTTTTTCTAACAAGACAAACGCGCATTCGTTGGGTATTGTTTATTTTTGCGTTATCTTACGTTTTATACATGTGAGGTTTTGTACGTGTTAGTTTAATCTTTTTGGGGTTTTTAGCCTTAAATGTTAATAATATGCTACCGATTGGCATTCGTAGGAATACTCATACGCTTAATGTTTTAGTGTTCTTTTAATTCCGATATTCCTATCTTAAAGATAAGTTCATTTTTCTTGACGAAGGTAATCTTGTTTAATGTTATTGTAAAAGATTTTTAATCAAGATATCGGACCATAAAACAAAATTTTGTAAATATTCAGTCACAGTACGAGCTATTAAGCTGTAGAACTCTTTGCCTCTTGAAGTAAGAGAGGCAGAGAGCAACCACGGATTTAAGAAGATGGTAAAGGAGTAGCACCAAATTTATAACTAGGCAACTTAAAAAATATTTAATTTTGATGGTTAATTTATTTTTGTTTTCGTACTTTTATTTATAAATTAAATATTAATTGCAAGATCACATAGTAAATTAATTATTTGAAAGACTATTATTATACATTCCATATTACCTTTTCCTTATTTTGATGTATCTTTTGAACGTTGTTTGTTTGGATGAGAACATTTGTTAGCGATAAAACCGCCTTTTGTATAATATAATGTTTTGTCAATGTAATATTTGACACGTTTATGATTTAGTTGTAAAATAATAATTATTATTATTAATATGAAATAGGTATGACTCTTGAAAACATTCATTTGGTATTTTAATCTAATACAATAAATTAGGAAAATAATATGATTAACATAATATCAAATATTATCTTAATTATTGTTGTTCAAGAACTAGAATACTTAAGATTTTCATTATTGTTTTGTTTTTGGTCTAGTGCCTAAAATAAAAAAAAAGTCATTTACAGCTTTCGACATTTAAGAATTTTAGTTTTTTTATTGTATTAGAAATCGAAATGGCAACAAAACTTGATTTTCAACATTTTTATAAATTTAATCGCCTCTGTGGTCGAGCGGTCCGAGTGTTGGACTTGACTGCATGAGGTCTCGGGTTCGAATCCCGGGTCGGCCAACAAAAAGAAAATTGGATTTTTCCATTTTTCTAATAAAAAAAAATGTTGGTCGGGATTGGAAACGTGCCCGGTTGGCGATAGGCTTGCCACCTATCACATTATGGGACTTAGTATCTTCGGCTAGTCGTGGGTGCCCTGGTTGTGCCTCTGCCTACCTCTTCGGGGATATGGGCGTGAAGATACTTTTATAAATTTAACTAGTCTACTCAGCAAACCCGGACCAAAACGGGTAGAGATTTAATGACAGACAGCTTATAAGTTTCAAGCTTTTAATGAGGTTAGAATAAATACCTTGTGATAATATTTATTCAACTTTTCAAACTTTTGACTTTTGCATGTGAATCGAATTATCTGATATTTCTAAACTGATTTTAAAAAATCTTTTTATATTTGAAAGTGTGGACTCGCGAGGTGGTTTCTTTGCCCACCTCACAATAGAACCGAAGAGAAATGAAGGAAAATACTCATTTTTAAGTACGTAGATGACTTACTTTTTCGCAGTAAAAGTTTAAAGTCGATTTTTTGCAGTTTTACTGCTCTAAAATGTTTAATTCCGTTCTAATAAACTTTAACAAAGTATCCATCACATGTTTGTAACCTTACCAAACCTCAGCGATTTCAACCCAAACTCAACATCAAAAAGTTTTTAAACAAATATCCCATGGGTATTACATAGTTTGTTATTAAGTATGTAACTTTGATTGTTTTGATTATGTAAACAAAGACAATTTCAATTACTAATTTAAAATGTTTGCACCAAAATCAAAAAGATTTTTGTGAAATCTACAGGATTCTCAAAATGAAAACTCTACTTTTATTAACATAAAAGGTAATATAGCAATGCTTCGCAGTTTATTAGCTAAAAAAATGGAAGCCGGTCACGACCTCAATCGAGTGGACAAATTTTAAATATTTTATAGAAATAACGAAGCCTATGTCCATCAGGGAAAATGTCTGCTTATATGTTAAAATATTTTTTAAATCGGTCCAATAATTTAGGAGCTTATTCAGTACAATTAATAAAATATTTCCTCTTTATTAATATTAGTATAAATAAGAGCTACTATTTTTAATTATCACGCAGTAGTGAAGAAAATCCTTCATGAAACATAGTCAAAATTACACATTTTTTAAACTCACAAACAAAAAAACGAATATGTCAGAATGTCTCTTGGGAAGCAGAATTGCTATAGCTCAATTTAATTTTAAGCCCCAATGAAAAAAGAGGCATTTTACAAATTTGACATGTTTGTGTGTGTATTCTTGTGTCTATTTATGGAAACAAAACTTTTAAAAGGAAGAATAATTTTAGATGCGATTTTTTTTTAATTTAAAATTGTGCGAGATGGTTTTTAGCATGTACCTGGGTTTTTTGGGATAAATGTTTCTTCAATTTAATGTTGTAACTCATTTTCGCAATAATTTCGAGAAAAGCCGTAAAAGAGCTAAAACGGCTGTTTAACTAAACACTCTAAAATTCACTATCAACCAATTACATGATACACGTAGATGACGTGGCAATATGTTATTGGTTGAGAATATAACTTAATACAGTTTTCATTAAAATACTTGCTCATCGAATGTTTTCATTTACTTTATTATAACAGTATTAGTATACTATATGTAATTAGGTATCTGTTTAAGTATTTCTGTATTTTAGTGTCCTTGACTGACATAAACAACATATATATGTTATGCTTACTTTGGGCTTGGCTAATTTAACTATCTTAATAAATTTGTGCTATTTTTCAACAGATATCATAATATTTAAACCCTAGTTTTTAAGTTAAACTCTTATTAAAATCTAACCGTCTTAATAATAAGCATGACTAACGCAGGAGTAAAATTAAGTTGATATTATAGATAGTATCACATTGTAATAAAAAATATAATACCGTACAAACACTAATTGTAAACACAGGCTAAAGCACTCTAAGGTTCAACCTTGTATTATTGCACTAGTAGTCTTTATTATAGTAGTTTTTATGACAGTGTGGTACTGACTACAAAGTCAAAAAGTAAGAAAATAAGGCAATTTCAGTCAAAAAAGTCAAAATTAATTTAACTCTACTCTTATTTTACTCTTTGTTTGTTAATAAGGCAGTAATAATAGGTGTAATAAGGGCGAGGACCCATTAGCGCGTTGCGTCGTCGCTGCGTTGCTTTCCTGATATCAAAGCCACAAGTTTTACTGGAACGACGCGACACAATGCAGCGCAACGCATAAATGAGGCCTCAACCTAATAATTCTACGAGTAGAACTAAAAACTTTTCTAAGCCCCCACAAAAACTATTAGTAGGTAATGTAGCTAAGAACCATGTTGATCAGGCCAGCCTTTTAATGAAAAAGCGTTTTTCTGTAAACTCGGTATACTGACGATAGTTGAACGTGACAACGTCATAAGAACGGAGGCAAATCCGCGCTCTCCCTTGCACTTCAACCCTTAAATGGAACGCCTCAGAGCGAGGTTACGCTAAATGGGTCACGTTTTTTGGTGCGTGCAGCCGGCTCCATCGAATAATAAGACGTTGTCACGTCAAAAATTAAAATCTAAATCTGTCTATACGTTTAAAAGTTATGATGCCGCAGACAGACATGTCAAATTTATAACACCTATCTCTATCCATATCTTCATTTACCGTCTTTGTGGTTTAGCGATCCGCCATTAGACTTGACTTCATGAGGTCCCGGGTTCAAATCCCGGGTCGAGCAACATAAAGAAAATGTATTTTTTCAATATCCTTATAAAAATAACGTTGCCCAGGATAAGTGCCTGGTTAACTATAGGCTTGCGACCTATCACATAGTAGGACTCAGTGTCTTCGGCTATACTTGGGTGCCCTGGTTTCACCACTGCCTATATCTGTTAGGGATAGGGGCGTGAAGATACTTTTTTGCATTGGGGGCTAAAACTATTTTGCTAACATTTCATCCGACCCGGTCGTATCGAACACGTAACGTGAGCATTAAAATTCACCATTATAACAGACTTATTTACATCGAAAGAGCAATTGAAAGTAGTTCTCAATCCAAATAGAAGCATCGGATGAAATATACATACATATTGCCTAAGTTTTCTCATATTTTCATCTTTACCGCTGTCGTTTTTCGGAGCCTATAGTCCTTGTGAAGTTATCCCCTGGAATATTATTAAAGATGAAAAATCGGGAGTTTTGTCTGAAAAGAATATTACTTCGGTAGTCCTATGTGAAGTAATATATATTTGCTTTTATGGGTCAATGGGTATATCTAAACAAACTTATAAGATGAACAAATTCACCGTCGTTTTACACACGAATGAAATGAATTGAAATGAACATTTAAGACAATAAAACTACAGAAAAACTCGAAAAAAAGATATGGATTCCAATAAGTAAACCATGTTTATGTTTATTTTTTTATGATATTGGAAGGCAAACAAGCAGGCGGATTTCCTGCTGATACAAAATTCGTGTCGCCTAGATACTGAAGCTGGGATGTTAGGCCTCGAGTGAAAGTAAGTTTATCGGCTACCTTACCCACCAAACTGGAACACTTCATGACGTTATGGCGGCAGGAATAGGTAAGGCGGTGGTACCAATCCGGGTGAGTCGCTGCGAAACTCTACCACCCAGTCAAAGGGCAACGTTGCGTTTTGCTTAACAATACCAATACCTGTGTAATAGGTATACCTTAATTACTGTCAAACTCATGAATCAAAGAAACGTATTAAAACCTTATCCTAAAAGGAGACATACAAAATGAAGTTTCCAAAATGCCACTTAAAGATTCTATGACCGGAAAAAACTTAGTCTAGTTTATAATGTTACTATTAGTATTGAAAAAGGACAATGAGTTTCATTTGTTTCATACGATGGATCTTCTCAGTGTGTGGCCGCGATTCCGATCCGGTGGCAGATAAAAAAAATATCGACGCGTACAAGTACCACTTGTATGGTTCATGTCATTAAGTTTTTGAAGTGAAACTTCTTTATCGGGGTTGGAAAAAAAATAGTGTAACATTTTTTCGTTACACGTCACATTTTTCCGTTACGCGCCATCTTTGTTCTTATCTCTACCACGCGTGATTCGAAGTATACTTTCTCAAGCGGAGTAGGAATTGGCAATAAACTTTATTTAAGCAATTTCTGTAAAGTTGCATATAGTAAATTATTTTTTGAAAAATAACGTCATATAGAAGTTTCACTTCTTCACTTCTTACGAGTGTACGCTAGTACACTTGTATTTTTTTGTTTGTTCTGACTTGGAACCCAATTCACCAATACAGTCGAAGCAGTGTCAAACAGCACAGGAAGATTCAGAAAAAATATTTGCCACAAATACACAGAATGCGCAACACTGTATTTCATGTCCGTTATAATGAATATTTAACGCAAAATTTTATTACAAAGAATCAAGTACTCCCAACAATAACCTATAAGTAACGAACTAAAATCTTAATCACGTCAGCTTTCAAACAAAAAATCCATATAAAATTTGGTTCATCCGTTTAAAAGTTATGATGCCACAGACTTCACACAGCAGAGACACACAAAAAAGATAGAGAAATCAACATACACATTTTTTTAATATTTCAATTTTTTCATACAATTTAAAAAATATAAGTATATGTATTAGTGTTAGCACACACGAATGTGTTAGTAATCAAAGTTTATATCATACTTGGCTTTAGAAACATAAAAATTGTCACCATTATAAGCATTTCAAATGAGTAGAACCCAGCTGTACGAACCGAGACGCGGTAATTATAAAAATCCCCGTAATCCGAGATCATTCCGCCACTTTGTTTCCACTCCCCTCTCCCCGCGGCCACCTGGGCTCAGGATAATTGGCAAACGACAGTCAATTTGAATTTTACCTCATTTATTACGAAAGCAGTAGAAATTGTTTGATTGAAATGTCAAGACTTACAGTATTATTACGAATTAATTATGTATAGCCTGTATATATTTCATGAATTATTTTACAATCTTTAATTATGTTGTTTATAGTAAGTTCACGCCCGTTTCCCCGAAAAGGTAAGCAGAGTTGCAATCAGGGCCATCCACGACTAGCTAAAAACACTAAGTACCATAATGTGATAGGTGGCAAGCCTATTACCAATCGGGTCATATTCAATCCCGGCCAAAGTTGTTTTTATTAGAAAATTTAAAAAACACATGACTATGATCTTTCTAAAAAAAAATAAAAACTGTTTTTTACTGACCGTGTAATCGCGTTACTTACAAAACAAACCTTCTAAAAGTCACCGTAGCCGGTCCCAGAAAGGGGCAAATTAACTACTAACTAAAAAACATACCTACATTTGAATTGAGAAATGAGAACCTCCTTCGTGTTTGATGTGGGTTAAGAAAAGGAGTTTCTTAAATCTAATACGATTAGAAGTCTGTATGAGAAAATAATTATTATTCATCTTTGATGTAGAATAAGTTTTAAAAAAATTACACTAAGTTTTCCTAAACTATTACATTACTACCATGTGGATTGAAGTTCGACGGATCGACTAGTCCTGCTAATATTATAACTCTTTGACGACTACGGGGACACATTTGTCCCAAAATAATAAACAAATAAATCTTATTAAAAAAAATAAAAATGGTTAAGTTTTATATTATTTTATTGGTTTTTGAACATATTTTTAATTTTTTTACCTATGGCAACTCAGCCATTGGAGTGTCATTTTTTATTTTTGTCTTTGTTGTTTTGTATTTTTTATTATTGTCTTTGGAAAGTGACAATTCGCTTCGCGCGGGATTTCAATATTGTTCAAAGTTGTTTATAAATGTAAAAGTGGTTTTCAACATTTGGTGTCGTCTGAAATTTATGCCCTGGTAAGTAATTATTTATTTTCTATTGTTATAACACTGTTTTTCATGGAGAATACTTTGATAAATTGCCGTAAACCTAAAGGGACACCGATGTCCCTGTGGCCTGTGAAGGTGTATTTTTATTTACATATTAGGGGTAGAGTTATAGTCGTTCTCTTGTTTATTTATTGTTATTTGTTACAGATTATGTTCCGCAGGGGACGTGGAGTTTTTGAACTCAAGGAAGATGAAATCAGGCATATTTTGTTGGGTGATAATAGCGACGAAGAAGATAATTTGCTGCTCGATGAAGAAGATCAAAGGCTTTTGACGCAAGATGATGACCAAGGCGTAGTAGATGTCGAGATTGAGGACCCAGCACTGCGACGTCGAGAATCAACTACATCACCGCCTGAACCTTCGACTTCTGCAGCAGAACCTCCTCCTGGATCACTAAGCAGTCATCAACCTGTTTTCAAATGGAACCAAAGAACGTACGTTCCGAATGTTTTTCCTCAGGTGGAATATGATTTTGGGAAGATGCAAATTTGTCAAGATGCTGATAGCAATATGGTGACACCTTTTGAAATATTCCTCTCAACGACTGAATTTGACACTTTAGTTCAAATCATAGTGTCAGAATCAGTACGATACGCTCACCAAAATGGACGAGAGTTCTCTATTGAAACAGATGAGATGAAAGCATTTCTTGGTATGAACTTAGTCATGGGTTATCATGTTTTGCCATCTTTGAGAGATTACTGGTCCACGGAACCAGACACGGCGGTACCTTTCATATCAAATATTATGCCTAGAGCTCGATTCGAAGAGATACGTAAGAACTTGCATTTTTGTAATAATGAAGATACACGCGAC
>NJDD01004692.1:66938-87587 GCA_002245505.1 Calephelis nemesis | reverse complement strand
CCATCTACACGAAGCTTTACAGTGAAAAATAAATGGAAGGAAGCCTATTGACTAGCTTACAATATAGGCAAGTCGTAGCTCGCAGTTTGATCAACGGTTTTACCACCAGGCAACGAGACGTTCCTTCTTCCAAAATCAGTGCAGTACGCAGATCCATAAAGCGATAGTTACCTATGCATACTATGGAAAAAGTAAATATCAGAAAGCGGTGTGTAAATTGTGCTAAAGACAAAAAGGAAAACCGTACAAATAATACTTGTTCTATATGTAAAATTCACCTATGCTACACAAACGATAGGAATTGTTTTGTTGATTATCATAAGTACTAAATATTCTTTTTTCTTTGAAATTTTTATTTGATTTTATTAATAAATAAATGTAAATATTAAATAAAGCATATTTATTTCATATTTCACCCAAAATAGTAAACAAAACTTAAAAATATAAAGATGAGTTCTGTGAACAATAGTTTACCTCTTACGACCACTGGGACACCCATGTCCCAAAAAAAAAACTCAAAAAATATTACTCGTACAAATATTTTGACATAAAAATATATTTTTTAGACGCACAATAAATCACCCTAAACAGTTAAAAAGATTACTTGACCTCTATAAGTCTTATGGTCCTGAGAGGGATAATTGTGAAAGTTTGTTTGTTTCTCCTTCACGCCAAAACTGCTAAACTGATTTTCATGAAATTTGGCACACACACAGAGGGTAACTTGGATTAACACATAAGCTAGTTTTATCCCAAAAAAATACTCCTGTTTAATGTAACTGCTTAGTTACATCAGTTGTTTATGGCTATCACTACCTATACGTTTGCTGCTGACACTAGAAGTAGACGTTGTTGCTAGCGGCGTTTTGTAAACATACACTTGCAGGATCCACAAACTTGGAAACTTCAACATGTCCCAAAATGTTGCGTGAATTCTAAATCAAGAATTTAACGATATCAGTGTAAATCTCTTTAAAAATGGAATATTTTCCTAATTTTGAGATACTCATTTCACAATAATCAAGGTTATATTATTTATATTTTATAATAAGTACTTTTATTTTTTGTACTTTTCAATATGGCGCCTTTCGGCAGCCATTTTCAATCTATTTTTTTATTACATTGGAAGGCAAACAAGCAGACGGATTTCCTGATGGTAAGAAATTTCCGCCGCCTAGAGACACCAAAGGTGGTAATGGTGCGTTACCAACTAGAGGCCGGGATGTTAGGCCTCAAGCAAAGTTAAAAGTTAAAGTTAAGTTAAGTGTACCGGCTACCTTGCACTCCGAACCGGAACACGTCATGTCGTTATGGCGGCAGGAATAGGTAAGGTGGTGGTACCAATCCCGGTCAGTCGCTGCGAAACTCGACCACCTAGTAAATTTTGATTACTCTTTGCCTACAGTAAAATTTTCAAAATAAAAAAGCATTGACTGACTTCATTATAATAATTATTGATCTACGCCTTTATCACAATAAACCAAAAAAATTCAACTAGCGATTTAGTCTCACAAAAAAAAAACTTACATTTACTGTTATATGTTGAAATAAAATGAAAATAATTTATTTGCGGAATATGCGTGTTAATGATATAATAATATTTAAGTAAATAAAACACATTTCCCCCATTTTGGTGTGCAAATATTGCAATATTTATATAAAAGTTTACTTTATATTCTTTAAATTTTAATCAAAACATTTATATTCATTATGAGTTTTACGACATATTGCCATTTTTAATGTTATTTAATTTAACCCTATCTTCCGTAAACTACCACAGTTTCCAAATCTAGCTAGACAGGAGAAGAAACGTCAAACTAAACTCCCAGGTAAACAAGACCTTAATCAGTCTACCTTACTACCACCAGTACTACCGTTTCCAAACCTAGCTAAATTTTTAAAATTGTAATACATAAAGTTAATGATTATTACAAAATTATATTACACTGTACATGCTTTTCTGCAAGAAAATCCTGTATGATATAATGTTTTCTCTAAAAGCAAGAAAAATACCTTCTTTTAAAATCTGTGTAAGTAATAATGTAAAGTATTTTTATTTTAGCACTTGCCCTGTGCTTGGGATAAATTTCTATAAATTTTAAAGAAAGAAAAAAAAATTCGCCCCAGACAGGATTTGAACTTGTAACCTTTCGTCTCAAGCCGACGAATGCTCTAACCAAATGAGCTACTGAGGATTCAAGTCCCGTGGCGAAATTTTTTCTTTCTTTAAAATTTTACCTGTGTGTAAAGTCCTGAATTTAGCTTGCAAAATAATTGATCAAAAGGTATTTGTTTAAAAGTACATATAAGTGTATACATAATACATTGAACACCAACACTTAACCCCAACAACACTTTCCACCAAACCATCCGTACTAAACTAAAAATATGCATTCATCCTCGAAGGTATAGGTGCCATCAGGACACCAAAGATTAGGTGAAAACACTAAGTACTGTAATATGATAGGTAAAGGTGTTTCTCCCCGTGTTGGTCCAGGCTCCTTTGCAGAATAGACCATCTGCCTTCCTGGCAGGCAGCTCGTAAAAGGCGAGTATAGGATTACCGTCACTAGCACCGTGACATCCTACTGGGTGGTAGAGTTTCGCAGCGACTCGCCCAGATTGGTACCACCGGTTTACCTATTCCTGCCACCATAACCGCCAACGCTTGCCGTTGACGTGTTCTGGTTTGGAGGGAAGGTAGTCGGTAAACTTATTTTGCTCGAGGCCTAAAATCCCGACCTCAGGTTGGCAACGCAACATTACCACCTTTGGTATCTCTGGGTGGTGTGAATTTCTTACTATCAGGAAATCCGTCTTGTTTGACTTCCATTTTCATTAAAAAGGTAAAAAACAGTCACGTAATAAATCTACCAAGACAGGTATTTACGCAGATACACCTGTTAAACTTTCCCCGTTTCAGCGTTGGGGATTAAATACTAAAACCTAGTAGCTCGCACGCTATAAGTTAGCCGGGAGAAAATTGTTCACTAGCTCTAGTAAAATATGAGGCAATCTCCATAAATTGTAGCGGCGACCGGGACATTATATCACACTTGTAGACTTGTAGCTACCGACATATTTTACTAACTAGCTTGACCCAAACAGGCACTTAAGAGATCCAAAAAAAAAGCTCAAAGCTAACACTAGTAACATTATTAGCGACTATTGAATGTTGGTATTGCCTTGCCACCTATCACATTGTGGGACTTAGCGTCTTCGGCTAGTCGTGGTTGCCCTAGTTGTGCCTCTGCCTATTCCTCTGGGTATATGGGTGTGAAGATACTAACGATGAAATCGTGATATTTTACGCCAGGTAACCGCTGTTATTTTTCAACAATTAACAAAAATGTCTTAGCAATAAAACTTTTGAAGTTCTATTTTATCTGAAAATAGGTTATTTATATTGACAGTTAGACACACTGATAATAATCAAGCCCATTTTTTTTACTAAATAACATAAAGAAATTTTCATGAAATTCAACAAAACTATTTGTATGAATTGAATTTGACGCTTTTTAATTATATAGACAAACAGCATTTTAATACAATTAAACGTTTTTGCAAGTTATTTAAAAATTAAGTTATTTAAATAGGAAAAATATAACCTACTGATAATAATGACTCCAAAATTTAAAAAAAATCAATGAACCCGCGACAACACCTATATGTAATAACGTCACGATCACGTCAATTTTGAAACAAAACAACCGCATCACATCCGTTTAAAAGTTATGATGCCACAGACAAACACACACATAAACAAACTTGTAACACCCATCCATTTTCCGTTGGGAGTTAAAAAAAAGAAATTCAAATTCTTGAAGCCTAGAATGATACACTTCTTTCAGATTTTCTCGCCAAAGATTTTCGGCGTTTTTTGTTGATCATGAAAACAATTTTTCAAAAATTAAGCATTCTGCATTTGTACCTAATTTTTCCTGAGACAATATCTATAAATCTTAAGAATTTTTAATTCAATTTGGAAGGTTGAGTATAAATTGCTTCTAATTTTTTTGCCCTTACAATTCTATTATCACGGACCGAGTTCTAACTTAATACAGCAGTAGAAAACATAAATGTCCAAAAACAAACCGGCGGGAATCTTGTTAAAGCAACACCGTAATAATATTTACATTAAAAATTAACGCTACTGTAAATATATGGCTTGATTTTCGTTTGAATTCCGCTAGCTGTGCTTGTAGATATTCTTTTTAAATCATAAATAAATAAATAAGTAATATAAATAAATAATGTAAGTAATAAAATTAATAAGAAATATAAGTAATGCGGTCTGTTAGTTAAAATTTCATGATTAAAATGGAAATTATAATTATTATTGAGGTCGCCTCGTTGGTCAAGTGGCTAACATATACACCTAACTACACTGGCTAACCGCGAGGCTCGGGTCGATTTCCAACGGGAACAGGCAGTTTTGTGATGAACATTTAGGTATCTGCATTTTCGGGCCTGAGTGTTTATTAAATTTATTCTGATATCTATATAAATATTTCTATGTATTCGAATTGTTGACTAACACTCATATCACAATCATATCATTTGCTTACTTTAGGGTTAGATTCAATTTGTGCAATTTGTCCAGGAATATTTATTTATTTATTTTAAATACATGTACTGAAATTACAACTTATCAACAGCATTTATATTTCTGGGCCTTGTTACCTCAAACATACAAATATACAATTTCATCAGATCGCTCCGAATTTGATAACGTATGTTTTCAAATCCTCTTAACATCGCGATCGTCAGATTTTTGTAGTCCCTCTTAAAAATTAACACTTTCCCGACCTCTCGCTCCTGATGTCTTGGGCCTGAATAATAAAACTGGCGACTTTCTCTGCTTCCCAAGTTTAATAATGTTTTAATATTATTTGCCGAGCTCCCCAAGCCTTGCAAACTTTCCACAGAACTGTCAGGAAGTTAGCTGGGAGCTTGCGTAAGTTACCTACACGTGGCAAACTTTTATTTCATTTCTCTATCGTTTGTTGCGCCATACGCCTCGATAACTTGAACAATTGAAGGAAAACTCGAGCATTTTCGATTGTGCATTTGCTAATGTTGGTGACAATTATAATCATACTAACTGGATAAAACTTTATCGTTTAGTAGTATCACTATATAGTATAAAACAAAGGCGCTTTCTCCGTCCCTATGTCCCTTTATATTCTTAAATCTTTAAAACTATGCAACGGGTTTTGACGCGGTTTTTTTAATAGATTAAGAAACTGAAAAGGAAGATTTATAAGTTTATTTTATTCCCGTGCGAAGGCGAAGAAGTTATTTATATAGTTAGCTTTATAGTTCAGTATTATAGTCCTTTAGGAATATTTCAAAAAAAGTTTGGGGCCTTAATACAGATCAAATTTCATGAAAACCGATCCAGCAGTTTAGTAGCAAAAGGGTGTCAGCCGGAGAGACTTTTGATAATGCTATTTTTAAATTTTCAATTATTTCCAAATTAAAATTAAAGTTTTTTTTTTCATTTTTATTACATACACGGCCGTGGCGCAAAATGAAAGGGTTGCTGTTTTTCTTATGTAGTTGGTAGGCAAACAAGGAGACGGATTTCCTGATAGTAAGAAATTCATGCCCCCTAGAGATACCAAAGGTGGTAATGGTGTGTTGCCAACCTGAGGCCAGGATGTTAGGCTCCGAGAAAAAGTAAGTTTATCGGCTACCTTCTCCTCCGAACCGGAACACATCAACAGCAAGTCAGCACTTATACTGGAAGAAATAGGTAAGGTGGTGGCGAGTTGCTGCGAAACTCTACCACCTAATAAAAGTTATATTTTTTACTTATTGCATGTATGTAGGCTCCTTTACCTTATATCTACTAAATTAGAAAACAGATTTCTATCTCTGATGTATTATTTGCTTGATTGAGGTATTTTGGATTCAAAATAGCCTTACACTCATATCTATTAAAGATGCATACTTGGCTAAGTAATGAAAAAACACTATGCGAAGTACGAAATTTATCTATGAGTTTCTTACGTCAAGCCATCCAACTCATAACAATACTTAGAACTGATATTGAACTAGGTGTTAGAAATGTCACATCTGACAACAATATGACATCTTTCAGAGTTTAAATAAATTTTGGCAAAATTATTGAACCCATTTTGATGAAATGTAGCATGGAAAAATGGTTTTATTATCTGAGTCAGGGCTTTAAAACCTGTGCGTCGCAACGCCCTGGGGCGTCATGGCACTATCCCAGAGGCGTCGCGTGTCAATGCGACCGAGTCGATTGAGTTATCCGAGTCTAGGAACTAGTTATTAGACTTGTGCTTATTATAACTGGTCTTAGTATTAAGTCCATGGGGATGGATGCGGGCTGATTTAAGGGGATAAAAATGGAGCTTGTGCTATAAATGATAGTATTTGATCCGGAGTAGTCCCCCGCTCCTCTGATACTGAATGGGCGTCGTTAGAAAATAGCACGTCCTAAGGGCGTCACAGCACAGAGAAGTTTGGAAAGCCCTGACCTAAGGGATTTAACTACAAGTAGTTCAGTTTCAACGTGCTGGTGTTCCTAATAGTCACAGGACACCATGATCCAGGTAACTGTAGTAGTGACTCAACAACAGCCAGCCCGTTACTCAACAAGTCGGAAAATGCTAATACAAATTGCAAAGGTTCCTTAATAATTTCACCGCAAAAGTTAGTAAAAACTTCAGTACCGTCACATCACCCTAAGCTGAAAACTTAGCCGATTACTGTAGGAAGTCTATTTCGAAATCGTCGACCCACTTCCCTAATAGTTAAATAAATTTTACCACCCATTTCACCGTTTGCTTAAAAATCAGAGATAAACGCTGTAAGTTATAAGCTTCAGCGGGTTTGTAATGGTCTAACGAATATCTTACAATCAGGATTCAGTACTATCTGTAACGAACAATTTTGTCTCTAAATGATTTAACACTAGCAACGATTACCACTCAACGCTTGTCATTAAATTCTACTAGCTGTACCCGCGACTTCGTTTGCAACTGTCCGCAGTAAACGTTAACCAGATAAAAATTAGTAGGTACATCGACATCAGCTTAATAAACAGACAAAGTCTTGCATAATATCATTTCATTGGTTTACAACCCTTCAACACCAGCTTAAGATGACTCAAATATTAATTTTATTTTCTACATTCCGGAGTTGAAGTTATTTACTATCTTTGTTATATATTGTTGTGTAAGTTACAAGACTTGTGCCTTGGAAAAAAATACAGAGCAATCTGTAAGACATGTACAAAACAAAGTCATGGTTGGTCCTGGGCGTACCATAGCTGTAGTCTCACATACTAGTTTTTAACACCTATGGAGTCTATAGGTGCAATCCAATTAATTGCGGCTTTTTACTTAGCTTCAATAAAGCCGCGTATTAAGCGTAAGCCGCTTAAATATAATCACATAAGGAAAATTATTTTAAAATAACTCGCTTTATCTTATGACTTGAAACATTTAATGGGGTCGCATATAATTGCTTAAGTTGTTTTTGTTCGGGACGAGCGACATTACGCGCAAAAGGTGAGAAATAAACGCAAACTTGCGACTAAGTGAACCAGAATATTTTATTATTATTCCATTTTGGTCCCCGATCATCCAATTTTATTAATTTTTCAGGAAGTTCTATAGATTCAGGTACGTAATTTGCTTATACACTTAGTAAATCTATCAGTAGACTTGCTGTCTATCGCCAACTGGGCTCATATCTAATCCCAAACAGTGTTTTTTTTATTAAGAAATTGGAAAAACCCAATTTCCTTTTTGTTGCCCGACGAACTTTTCGTTTTAAACGCAAATTTTTGTTACGACAACTGCCTGACCTCCTGGAGTCACTTCCGACAGCTGTACCGCTAGACCAAAGAGGCGAACAATATAACTAAAAACTGTTTTTAATATATATTAGAGATGCAATTCAAACTCCGTGCCAAAATGTAAAACAGTTGTGCCCTTCAATAAAAAAACAAATATTTGAATTTGCTATCTTAAACAAATAATCCATTCCTGATACATTTTTGACTGAATGTGCATAAATTACATTATTTAATATATGTAAATTAGAAACAGGAACAATTAAGACTCGACTATATTACACCAAGTTCAATCTTGGGGTGATTTGGAAACGGTATCGTCTCATTAATAAACATGAATTAAAGTACTCTAAGGTTCAACCTGGTATTATAGTTTTTAGTACAATGTGACACAGATGAAAACATCAACTTTTACTTCAGTCTATGTTTATTAATTGACGTAAATATACAACCACACATCAACTAACCCAAGTGATTTTTTTTATTTTATTTATTTATATTAGAAGTCAAACAAGCAGACGGATTTCCTGATGGTAAGAGACAACAAAGGTAGTAATGGTGCGTTGCCAACCTAAGGTCGGGATGTTGGGCCTGGATCAAAAGTAAGTTGATAGCATAACTATTCCTTTTTAACTTCGATTTTTGAAAAGAAGGTTAATCTCAGCCTTTGAAAACCAATAAATGAATTCTCTTCAATTCCCTGGCAATGAGCGCTCGTTTGCGTTGGCCAAACCAAAATGTAATAATGGGAACTTTTTCAATTATTTCTTACAATTCCTTAAACCCACAATTAAAGAAACTTTACATTACAAAGAGAATCCAGTTTGTTTTATTCAAAATAAAAAGGTTTTCTTATTAAAAAAGTTGAAACAAATGAGATTGAAATGAATGGTAATAATGAGGATTTAATTATATGTTATAACTAGCGGCCCGGTACGTGCTTCGCTACGTATATGACCGCATGAATGACGTAATACAACAAAAAAAGAAAAAGCAACTGTAAAAAGCTTTAATAATATATATTTAATAATAATATGAAAAATACCCAGTAGTAAAATGGCGGATCATTTTATTGACTTCATTTGTTACAAAAAATGTGATAAATTGAGAACCGCTGTACCGATTTTACGTAAACTTCACATAAACCATCTACTAAATAGTCTGAACAAAGCCTAAACATTTGGTTTGGAAAGGTGAGCTCGTTCTTGAGTTATAAAATTACAACGAAAAGTGGCATTGATTTTTATATATCAAGATAAAATGCTCATATTGTTTTATAAATTAAAAACAACACTATACTATCAGTCTTTTTCACCACAGAGTCTTTATGACTATGATAACTTAGGAAGAAGTAAGAAGCAAAACCCACTGATACCCTGTGACTTTATGAGACCACAACATAAGTTTTGTAAATATCAATAATGAAGATTTAAAAAAAAGCAACCGTTACCAACTTTTCAAATGTGTTGTTTAATTGGAGAAAGTGTCTAACGGCCGTAAAACAAAAAACAATTAGCGAAATGAGTCCATTCGGTCAATCGTGATGCGAAAAATAGCGACTTATATTTTTATAGATTAGATTGCTAATGCCTACTTGCACGTTCCTAGTTTCAAAGTTAGCTTCTAATATATGACTAATTCAATATGAATTTGACAGTTTAATCTGTAATAAATCTTAACCCAGGAACATGCAAACGGCCCTTAGTTAATATAAAATATAACCCTAAGCAAGGAGGATTTTATTTATTTATTTATTTTATTATTTATTAAAATTTATGCACAATATTGTACACAGGTTAAACTTAATGCTATATGGCATTCTCTACCAGCTAACCCAAACAGATAAGAGAAAAAATTAAACGACTAGGGTGCACTTAAAGCAATGATATTCTTAACATTGAATAAACAAAAGCAATTAATTAAACTAACTAAAGTATATGTACAGAGATCTACATACAAATCTACGTGCCATAACATAACATAAAATACATAAATATACTTAATAAATAAAAATAAATATATACATACATACATACATACATACAAACATGTACATTCTTAAATACAAACTTATAATGAATCTATATAAATATAAATAGTGTCTGATTCACTTAATCTAGCATTTTTCTAAGGAGCGAACGTTTAAATGAAAATTTAGAAGGACTATTTCTAATGTCAACCGGAAGTGCATTCCAAAGCCTTACAACCTGAAAAACAAAAGATTTGGATAAAAAATCTGTACGACATACAGGTACTTGGAGAGTGGGAACATCATTTGAACGGAGATGACGCGAATGTGTACAATGCTGATATTGGAACTTAGACTTAAGGTATTGAGGAACGAAAGGGTTATTTAAAATATTATACAAAGTACTCAGCATCCTCCATTGCCTGCGTAGGTGGTGGTGGTGCGTAGGTAGGTTATATGGGTTATCACTACATAGTATAAAACAAAGTTACTTCCTCTATACCTATGTCCCTTTGTATGCTTAAATCTTTAAAACTACGCAACGGATTTAGCTGTCAACTGCGGCTTCGTCTGCGTTTTCACAGGGATCCATTGTGTGATCGGGATTGTAGCCTATTTATTAATGCAGGTCACAATCTACCTGCGTTCCAAATTTCAGACAAATCCATCAGCCATTCAAGCGTAAAAGAATAACAAACATCCATACACACATACACACAAAACTTTCACATTTATAATATTAATAGGATCAGGACATATATACATTTGTAACATAAAACGTTGCGCAAGCAAAAGTTAACCAGATAAAGTTGACATACTCGTAGACCTGCCCGCGTAGACATTCTACACTGTAGCAGATCGTAGCAAGTTCCGTAGCGTGTATGAATTATGCTAAAAATATTTCTTTATAAAAATGTTTTCCGTTACCACCCTGAGATGAGCACCATAAATGGATAAAAAAAGGTCGTACCAACCAGACTAACTGGGCTACTCAAAATCCCGAGCCAACTGAGGGTTAAACAAACATCATGGGGACACATTGATGGTTGTGGTAAGGAATGCTGCTTACCGTCATAGTTGTATTAGACATGTAGCTAAGGTACTAGCCAAACATGTGAACCTTTCTTCGCGATACATATTTTTTTATGTTATAAGAAGGCAAACAAGCAGACGGATTTCCTGATGGTAAGAAATTCACGCCGCCTAGAGACACCAATAATGGTAATGGTGCGTTGCCAACCTGAGGTCAGGGTGTTAGGCTTCGAGCAAAAGTAAGTTTACCGGCTACCTTACCCTCCGAACCGGAACACGTCATGACGTTATGGCGGCAGGAATAGGTAAGGCGGTGGTACCAATCCGGGCGAGTCGCTGCAGAATTCTACCACCTAGTCAGATGTCATGGTGATAGTGATGATAAGCCTATGCTCGCCTTTTACGAGCTGCCTGGCAAGAAAGGCTCGACACTTATTAATCAAACCTTGACCCAAATCGTCGGTTCTTGTTGCGACGTTGCGGTGTCATAGACGTGTCTCTGCCGTGGACCATCGTGGGAAATTTGTTGGTTAATTGCTATTAAAAATATTTTATTCTCTTTTAAATAAATAAATAGTGTTGCGCCGCTACAATCGGCATCGACGCTACTACCGATTGTAGCGGTGCGCCGCCGCAACGCAGTTATGGCTTTGACCCTAAGAGATAAGCCAAGAATAATGGAGTAATAATCATCAATATTATTTTTAATTTCCTCTGTGAACTAGTGATCTGGCGTTGTCTACACGAAGTAGACAATACAGTACCGGGTTCGATTTCCGGGTTAGGCAACTCAAAATCCTGTTTTTTTTTAATTTTAAAATAGAAACATTACTGCTCAGGAATGGGTAATGCCCTTTAACTTGGTTAGGTTTGTCAACTATCAAATTAAGGACTTCGTCTTCGGCTATTGGGTGCCTTAGTTGTGCCTCTGCCTACCTTTATCAAAACAGGCGTGAAGATGCATTTTTTTATCTTTGCATTTAAACTAGATTAGAATTTATTTTAAACCTCCCATGGAAAAAGAGAGTTGTTTTAAATCTGAAGTGCCTATGTGTGTGTCTATCGGAGGCATCATAACTTTTGCAGGGATGTACCAATTTAAATACGAATTGTGTTGTACGAAAACTGACGTTCTTAAATACATTACCTGTAGGTTTTGTCGGAAGTAATTATTTTTTTTATTTTTAGAATCATAGTTTTAAATACAATCGAGTTAATGTTAATCAATGGTATAAAACTTCATAAGTTATAATTATGAACTTTAACTCTATACAGGTAAAGTTTAAAATCGCTTCTTGTAAAATTTTAATCTTATCACTCCTCCCTTATTCCCGATTGATCATCTCTGTAATAACTTCCTGAGAACCAATAATTGGCTGCCGTGTCCACCCGACTCATACAAGAGCAATACATTAATTCAGATATCGTAGCTGGTCAAGTACTTAATCTCATTTTTAAGCAACTTTGAAAAGAGAGAAGATTATGTATTCACTTTCTGCATTTTTATGTATAATAATACTGATAAATAAACATTTCTGAACAAGTTACACATATAGGTAGTTAGTTATAGTTACACATCTAACCGCCTCAAATTTGACCGCCTCGTTGGTCGAGTGGCTAGCGTATTCGCCTAACTGCATCGACGAATCACGAGGCTCGGGTTCGATTCCCGACGGGGGCCGGCATTTGTGTGATGAACATTTAGATGTCTGCATTTCCGGGTCTGGGTGTTTATTAAATGTATTCTGGTATCTATTTAAGTATTTCTATGTGTAAGTATCGTTGACTAACACCCATAACACAAGCATATAATTTGCTTACTTTGGGGTTAGATTCAATTTGTGTGACTAGTCCAGGGATATTTATTATTTATTTATTATTATTTATCTAACAATAAGGTAAGCAAATTACATGCTTTTGTTATGGGTGTTAGTAAATGATTCTGATACATAGAAATACTTTAACATAAACTGGAATAAATTTAAACTTTTTTTTGTATTGTGGTTATTGACAAGAGAAGGTTGTTATGCATAGAAAAACCTGCGAAAGTAGCAAGGAAAGTAGGAAAACAACACTTTAATTATGCCCTATACAAACTTTTAGTAGATGTTAATGTCAAGCCATACGAAGTTCGTCAGGTTTATAATAACTATTATAAAATGTGTTACATGCAATCATTAGTTCGGTAAAGGCAGAGTTAAAAAAAACAACCGACAGAAGTCATCATTCTTCAGCTCACGAATGTTTTTACATTGACAAATCGAATGAGCAAAACTAAGAAATGCCGGTACATGCTCCGGATTTGTTTGACTTTGTCTACTTTCAGGCAGACGTCTGTGGACCAGTGTGACGTCTGATTTCACGGAGCGTTTTTCACCCGCGCCCGGGGTCGCGGTTGTGCGCTTTTATTTCAAAACTCACAAGACTGGTAACTTTTGCGGTCCCGAAGCCGCCGCGCTCGAAATTATCGCCCGCAAACTTGGCGGTTGATGATCGCGCGGCCGGCGGTTCCGATTACGTAATCAGTACTAATAGTACAAAATGGCCAAGCGATCGCACAACGCGCGTTCGCAACCCGCCGAGACGCCGCCCGCACGATTCTACGAGGAAACGACCGCTGCCGCAGGAACCGCAAACAACCGCAGGCGCTGCGGGCAAAAATCGCGTCGTGAAATGTGATCTTACTTTTTGCATATAAATCTACATTCTACGGAATTTGCGGACCATAAAAAGACGCGGGCGCGGGTAAAAACCGCGCCATTAGTCTAGAAGTAATAAAATTTCACTATTTATTAAAACAGTTACAATTTCTACCAAAATAATTATTGTCATCAAACAATCTATCAACAACATTAATCTTACTACAATGGCTATAACACAGCAAATTAAATACATTAACAGACAAAAGGCTGTTAAAATATTTTTAATACAAACACTTAACGTTAAAAGCGTCATATTCCCACAACGGCTACCGAATATCGATACCGGCAGTTGGATAATTGGAATAATTTGATTGCGAACGATAACTCGCCCCGGGTCAGTGTTGCCAATTATCTTGGCTTGGTTTATTTGCAAATACTCTTTGATTTCAAATGTGTCACATAATTAAACTCCATTAATGTGGGAATGTGGATAGTTTATGTGATTTTTTGGCAATGGATGATTCACAAGACAACACATTACATTTTTTAGTTTGTTCATTTAGGACAACAAAGACACATAAGTATATTTTTAATTAAAGTGACATATGATACAATTTTAAGCCAATAAAAGTTTTATAAAATAATTAAGCGCAGTAAAACTGCAATAACCGACTCAAATTATTTTATTACGTACCACGTCGCGATTGATGATTATTTTTCGAAAGATAGGTAAAGCAATATGCCATTTTTTTAAAGTAAAACTTAAAAACCACTTGGCGGATCATAATACAACCAATGTAGAACCACTTAATAAATTATTATGACCTATCTTTTTAAAAAAAAATTATCAAACTTGTTTGGCTGTTGACAGAGTAATCGCTTAACAAACATACAAAAAAAACATGCAGTCGAATTGAAAACCTTAAATTGTTTAAAGTTAGATCTGCCACAGAAGCCAGTAACGATCGGAAATCTTTATGTAAAAAAAAGTTTAGTAAAGTGAAAGATGTAAGAGTCATCACGTGAATTATTTAAGAATACATTAAATAAGCATTACCGATAAAAGATCACAGATGGCGCACTAAAAAGTTTGGAAACAAAGTATTTGTTCTTGAGAAATGAATGGTTCTTATTAACTAGATTTTAAAATTTATGGTCGAATTTCAAAGTACCATTAATTACAAAAAAATACTGGTTCAATCGTACACCTACAGGGGTGAAAACTACAAACTGTGATTGAGTTGGCAATTGGTACCTACAGAGTATTGTGTCTACAAACTGTGTCCGTCTTCGAAGTCCGAACGCCTGAACTGCCTTGAGGCACAGATAACAGGATTAGTTCGGATCTCATACTGAATTCGGATCGTGGTTTGATTTAACAAACACTTAACTTGTACCTGTGTTGGTCTAGTTTGAGAACTGACCCTATTTCAATATTGTACTCTGATTTTGAAGATCGAAGAGGCTTTTTTGATCGAACTTAAATTCAAAAAAGCTTCATTTTACAAAAAAAAAATAGTCGAAAAATTAAAGAATACGAAATATATTTTTGATACTAATTCCGAATCACTGCTTGGTATAAAACAAAGTGTCTGCCTTTGTCCCTATGTCCATTTGTATGCTTAAATCCTTAAAACTACGCAACGCATTTTGATGCAGTTTTTTTAATAGATAAAGTGATTGAAGAGGAAGGTTTATATGTATATTTCATGACCGTTAAAAGCCGGGGTGAGCCGCTAGTGTTTATATAAAATAATCAGATAAACAGTTGTAAAAATCATAACACATATTTGAATTAAGGATTTTCTCCATTTTAAAGACGGTTAAACTTTGTTTTATTGACATAGTGATATATTTACTAACGTAGTTATTGTAAAAGGTGAGATTATTTTATGCCCGACGGAAAAAGGGGTGAAAATACTCACAACCTTACGCACACGCACTTGCACGCACACGAACTCACACATACAGTCACGACAAACTTATAGCGCCTGAGCGATTAAAAATACTTTATCGGTGATAATTGAAATCTCGTCAATAAAAAAACTCAGTTATGCACGCTAATCAATCATTGTCACGCATACGCTCGCCCTTAACATAAGGATCACGCTTTTACTTATGGTATTTTAATTTTAGCAAATTTTCCGTGCTTACGGCAAATTTTCACAAGTTTCTTAAGTAAGAAAAAAAAATCACTTTAAAAAAGATATATTATATAAACTCGTACCCTTTGTCATCATAATGAAGAGTCAGGTTCAAATGCTAAGGTATTTTCTTTTTCAAAACTTGTGACTAGTTGTCAAAACTTGTATAAACAATTTCATTTCCATTCAAAACTTTCAAACGCTGTGAAACAGCAAAAGTAATCATAGCCGTAAATCAACAAAAACTCCACAGCTATAAAAACACCTAAAAAGATTTTAATTAATCATTAAAAGTATTATTTCAAAGGTAATAGCAAACTTCTGTAATTAACGAGTTAAGTCAAAGGTATTCTGTCTTTCCAGCGGGGCTTTTAGGCTCAGTGAAAAAAACCTGAAAAATCTTTTGATAGCGGTCCGCTTTGTATGCAAAACTCCGGGAATAGGTTTCACTTAGATCAAGAGCTCGAGAACTTTTTAAACTTGTATACGAGCATGCTAACTACTTTTAATACGAGGTAGGACAAATATGGAACAGTGTAGAAACTAAAGCCCAAAGCCCAGTTGACAAAATACTTACCAACCATAGGATTGTGATGTTAATTTTGATGTCAATTTAACTGCAATAACTGTGTAGTTTAAAAATAATATGAGAACGTAATCTCATGGCGTTGGTTAGTTCCAGCAAAAGACGAGAATCCTTGTGGCATTTTTAAATCGTGGATATAAATAACAACATAACCCCACACGTTTTGACGCGACACTCGCTACTTCAGCACTACTAAAACCGCTTAGGTTTTAGTTTGCGTTTCGCACGTTTGTAGGTAGTTTACATACTGTTTCATATGTACAAATAATATATATATATATGTACAAGTAATATGTGGTGATAGAGTGCAGTGCTGCAGCTCGTCTTAATTATTAGTACCAGTGCCATATCTAAATCTGCCGCCATTGCTATGCCCCATACTGAAAGTCGAGTAACGAGTTACTAGTAGATTACGTTGTACAATAGTAACATATTATGGTATCGATATGCTTCGACGGTTGTCTCTTCGAATAAGGAGAGCCGCCGACTCGTCCGCTCGATTACGCCATAAAAACGCTCTTATTTAGTAACAACCGTGGATTACTGAAACTATATATATTAAAAGTACGTCGCTGTTCTCTGACTGACCTATCGTGTAACTCTACCATTTACTTCTACAGTAACTTGCCCGGGTAAGGTCCACCGTATCCCCTATTTCTGCCACCATCATGTCATAGTTGTCTCTTATTAGTAGACCTGTGTCCTTGTTCGCTTATCTCTGACATAAATAAAATATTATTACTTATGTCTATGAAAATGTTGCTGTTTAATGAGTAGTTCTTAAACATTTTGTGGGATTGGAACACAAAATAAAGGAAATCCCTGATTTCCTGATGATAAGAAAATACGAACAATTATTGGTTTCCAAATTTGTTGTAATGTTTTTTATAAACTTATTTCAAATTACTATATTTTTTTTTTGTGGATATGGATACTATTATGGATACTATACAAAATTAATTGAGATTTTTGTCCGAAATCTCTTGGACTAGGTAGTAGTCCGGTACGAATCCTCGTCGTTTTTTTAATATTCTCTGTGATTTTTGTTTATACGTGAAGTGAAAATGGAATTTGCATGTCCCTGATTGTGGTGATGGCTTTGTGATTGCTTTTTAAATTTTTGACAGTTGTAATGATAGGCTTCTAGTTTTGTACCTTTTTTGAAGATTAAAAACAACTTGATGCACAATTTATTTTGAGTATATTATCAGTACTAAATTAATTCATATTTTGCATTTTTAGTACTAATATTATACTGGGATCGAATCCCGGGTCGGATGACAAAAAGAAAATTGGATTTTTCCAATTTTCTAATAAAAAAAAATGTTGCTCGGGATAGGTTATGTGCCCGGTTGGCGATAGGCTTGCCACCTATCACATTGTGGGACTTAGTATCTTCGGCTACTCGTAGACTCCCTGGTTGTGCCTCTGCCTACTTGTTCGGGGATATGGGCGTGAAGATTTTTTTTTAACATTATACTAACATTATCATTATATTTGACGCACTTCAGTACTTGCCATTTTCCTAAATAATGTGCAAGTAACTTATTGTTATGGCTTGATTTTATTTTTTTAATATAATGGTGTTCAACCTATTATAAAACTATTACTAATTTATAGGATAAGTAAAATAAAATGAGCTCTTTTCTCCTTGTATTGTAAGTAACATAGCAAATCGATTTATATCTTGACCGATAAATTATAACGATTTTGCTTGACACAGTCGAAAAACAAAGATCAAGTTTTAGCCGGTAGAAATTAGATACGAACTACCTATGTAACGTACATTCTACATCTATGTATGTAACAACCACAAAAGTGTTCATTTATTCATTCGTTTTTATGTAGCTTATGTACATATTTCAACGTAAGTACATACCTAGGTATTATAATATTGTTGCTTGCTTGCCAAAGTGATCGGCATGATATCTCCTATGTTATGTAATTTTAATTCTGTTACATTTTACATTACATACATTTTTTAAATAATATTTTAACTATACAAATATTAATTATTAATATAATTTCAATTAAAATTTATCATATATAAATTTTCTATTATTATTAGTAACTCTTTATTGTTCACAACAAAAAAAATATAGAAAAACTTAAGACTAAAATAAACATAAGTATAAAGGGCGAGCTTATCTCAAATTTAAATTTATCATATATAAATTTATTAACATTTACATAGACAAAATTTAATTGATTTAAACTAAGTAAATGTTTTCTATTTAATAGAGTAAAATATACATATAAAATGTTTTCAATTTTTATTCGACACAACATTTTATATATACTAGTTATTGTGTTAATAACAGATTTCTACTCCTAATGTAAAGTTGTATGGCTGAATGGGAGTCAGACTTGCCCTTAAAGGGTTCCGTAGTAGCTTTCGTAGATTAGGTAGGTATGCCATATATTGTATTGAGAGTATCAAATGATGTTTTTCTGGATATCACAAAATACTACCTAAAGTTTTTTTATATTGAAATAACTTTGTATTTCATAGTAATTGTACGAATGAACCATTTTTTGTTGAGTTTGCATTGCTATGTGCAGCGTCACATATTTTTAGAAGTTCATTTTAACACTATGAAACTGTCTATATTCGATGTCTATAAACGATTCGTTTTACATCATTCGCCTACGGAACTCTAAAAAGTTGGGGAAAAATAAAGATTTTGTATTATTTTTATGTACATTTTTATCTTATTCTTTCTTCTTCCTACGACAAAGCAACGCTAATTAAAGAATCGATTTAAATTCAATCTAAAGCATAAAAAATCCAATAAAGTGGCCATGTTTTGTTTTTTCTCAGTGAATTATTCCTTGTAGTAGTAAGTTCCGGCCGACTTTGATTTAATTCCATTTTAATTCGAAGCAGAATTGCGAACATCCAGGGGCGGACTTAAGCTTCTTGCCGACTGCAAGGATGAAATGAGGATTTGAACTGAGCTTGCAACCGCATCTGCACTGCAGTGATTTTGTTTTAACTTTTAAAATGTTTTTAGGTTAATATTTAACGTTTTCACGTTGAAATGTTACTCGTGAGCTTTGAAAATGCTTTATTTCATACAATACTAACTGTTCTCGGCGGTTTCATTTGAGTAAGTTAGAGCTAATCTAGGGCTTTGCTGTGACGCTTTCAAATGATATAATATTAACAATACAATTCCTCATAACAGATACGGAATAAGCTTTCAAGACGTTGGTATCTTGTAGTGCACAGTTTTATAAAAATATCGATGTGTACATAGCAGATTACGAGTACGAGAAAAACTGAGAGAAAAAAAAGTAAGGTCCAGTATTAAGGTAGCTCTGAAGACTAACGTGTGTTTTATTAACTGCTTACAATATATCATATCTTCACGTCCACATCCCCGAAGAGGTAGGCAGAGGCACAATTAGAGCACCCATGACTAACCGAAGACACTAAATCCCTCAAAGTGTCAGGTGGCAAGCCTATCGCCAACAGAGCACATATCTAATCCCGGGCAACGTTATCTATATTGGAAAATTGAAAATACAGAATTTTCTATGTTTTTGTGGCCTGACCCCGTGGATCGAACCTGGGACCTCAAGACGTCAAGAATGTGGAGTGGTTTTCCGCAAAGTCCTTATCCAAACACCTTATTCAATAAAATAGCTCAATGTGTCATCACAAATGGTTTCATGTATCAGAAGATAGAGTGTTAGCAAAACCTCGACAATATTGGTATCACCACCATATGTTTTACTCTACATAGTTATTTTCCTTTCTGGAGGAACCACTCCACTGCCACTCGAGAACTTTTCTTCTCCTCCGTTGTCGGTTCTGCGAGCAATGTGGCCTGTCTACAGAGTAAGCAAGCTGTATTGACAATGTGGGCTGCCCATTGTCACTTCACTCTGTAGACTATGTCGGTTACTCTCGTTCTCTTGCAGATCACCATAGAGCGGATCATGTCTCGCAGAGAAACGCCGAGCATAGCGCTCTCCATAATCCACTGAGCGACTCTGAGCTTATTTAAGATGCCCACATTTAATGGGCTAGTCTCAGTTCCGTATGGAATCACCGGTAACAAACACTGGTCGTAGACTTTCGACTTTAGGCTTATTGAAGACTTTAGACTTTTCCCGACCGCTACCCATCCGAGACACAACAGTTTGAAACAAAACTTATCTCTAACTGCGGATTGGTTATTAAAAACGGATCACAATAAAAGATTTCATTTTTTTAATCCAACACTCTCTGATCTCACTATTGTAAATAAGATCGCAAAGCATACATATGACAAACGTTTCTATAAATCATAAAATCAGAGACGAATTTAAGAACAGTTGCCCTTTTCGTTTAGATTACAACATTTACAACCAAGGTTAACGAGGCCCGTCTTCCCGAAACCCTCAATAAAGCCACACAATCCAGGAGGCTACACACTCCAATGTAATGGATAGAATAA